>JBAMJV010003815.1:0-20263 GCA_037951105.1 Echinarachnius parma | reverse complement strand
ACGCCACCGTCGTGTGTGACAGCGGCACTCACACACTCACATAACCACCAATCCCACAACCTCGTTCGTTCGGAATAGTAAATCACATGCGCGGTGCCATCTTGCTAACGCATTGTGCACTATTTGAATTGCACACTGGTTTAGGGTTATGAAGTGCGCACAAACTAGCATAGTTCCGAATGTTCGGAACGCCCTCTATATATACATCTCCACGCATGACTTGCTTTATTTATTAGTAATCGACACTCCTGACTCGCATGTTCAGATACCCGAACCCGAATATTAGGACCGCCCCCATATCCCCACGCACGACATCATTTTAGCAATCAATGCCCCAATACTCACACATCATCGATATGCGCTTGTCGGGTGTGGGGACGCGATGACAAATCTATCTGTCATCCAGATATATAACACTGAACCATGCATCGAGTGCGCAGAGCGTTTACAAGATGGCACCACGGATTTGAATCCGAACACCCTTTGTTTATTAAACAGTTAGTAATCAATGCCCCAATACTCACAAATCATCGATATGCACCACGTGTCGCCGTGCGCTTGTCGGGTGTGGGGACGCGATGACAAATCCATCTGTCATCCTTCGCAGACATGTTCCCTTTTTCGATGGAGGAAGTCATCAAGTCCATGAGATCATCTTGCGTTACAACACGAAAAAGTCAATGTCATTCCACGTGGTTCCGAATGGTGTTTAATAGTGCCATATCGGGGTAGAGGTTTGGGGTATGTTAGGGAATGTAGGGAGGTGAAGGGGGGGGGGGGGGGGGCATGCTCTTGTTATTTCGACTCTGTACCTGTATGTTTTGTTTTGTTGCCTGTGTTAAATAATCGGGAGAGAGAGCGGGGGGGGGGGGGGGGGAGTGGGCATGCTCCCCCGTTTCCAAGTAGCTACGCCACAGTCCCTACCTTATTATATTATATGACCTATAAAGATACTGGTGTGCGATTGGTCAAAATGCTGTCACGTGACCATCGCTACAAGGATGAGAAGCGTTATATTGACCGGTAAATTACGTCACCGGTCAATATAACGGCGTTATATTGACCGGTGACGTAATTTACGTCACAATGGGTATGTGAAGATGAACAATGTGCGCGTATTAGCATCCTGGCACGCGCAGCGTTGTTAAGCTTTCTACGGAGATTGCGCGATCCGAAAGTAAATTTGAAAGGAAGCTCGGATAAAGAAGCATTTTGCGCAGCATTTCGATAATAACACGTCTGTTCTACTGGAAGGATTTCGATTTAATCTAATGATTTTCCCTTGTCCATAATTTTATTTCAACACCAAATATATATTTATCTTGATTTGTATCTATATAGGTCATCATAATATAACAGATATTGACTTTTTCCTTCGGGAACCATATAACATTTCATTTCCCTTGGGGAAGTTATATTTTTGTCTCGGAATACTATATTTTTCCTCAGCGCTACGCGCTTCGGAAAAATATAATGTCCCTCGACACAAATATAACTTCCCTCGAGGATCTCAAATGTTATATTGCCCCTCAAGACAGTCAATATCTGTATAATATTGTGTCATTATCATGAGAAAGTCAATGTCCTTCAACTTGGTTCTACTTGGTTCCGCTTGGTTCCACTTGGTTCTTGATGGGGAGTTCTAAGTAGGGAGTACGCATTTTCTTATCAAAGAAAAGAAAGTAAATGTTAAGAAAGTAAATATTAAGAAAGTAAATGTTATTACATGATGTTCCGAATTTGCTTTTTTTTTGGGGGGGGGGGGGGGGGTAGGGGTAAGCAGTATAAATTCTGGGTTCAAGAAGTTGAGGGAATGGGGTACTGGGGTTGGGGGCTCACTTCCTTATATTGTGTTACAAGAAGCAACACACTCATTGTCATTCCCCGTCAATCCGAATGTATTTTGACGAGTGCCTACAGGAGAGGATGGATAAAGGGGCACCCTCTCTAGCTCATATAATAATTTGCTACACCAAAATAATGAACATGTCATCCCGCATGGCTCTGATTATCGGGAGGTATAGGGGGGCAAGAGTAGTAACCATCATTCCTAAGTCATCCGGGATGGACAAGACAACATTTTTACTAATAAGGGATGATACAAAATTTGGCCTGGAAACCGCCTACTAATGGATATATTAGGTAAATTATAAAACTCATAGATATACTGTAAATTGATATCGCCGACGGTTGTATGTTGATATGCACCCTCGTGCGCTGCGTGCTAATCCTATACGGCAAATGCGGCACATGGTTTCGCACGAGTGTATCGCACGAACGAGCGTATAGATGGCCAGCGTAGACGGGCCAAACTGACGGTGAATTTAGGCTCAATGTCAGCGGCTTTCATAAACGTTTTAACTGATATTTCTACATTTAACGATACTAAGGTTCGGATTTTTCCACACACGCCCCTTTTTATGCTATTTCAACGATACTAGTCAATATTATATAACAGTATAGTAGGGGAAACGAAGGGATTGGAAGCCAAATGCTCGTTTTTGGAAAATTCTCGGAAATAACTTTATCGGCCAAACTAATTATTAGTTTGGCCAATTATAATACTAGTAAGCGAAATGATAATACTGCTGCAGACTTCATTTTCGACAACAAAGGTGTCAAACATTCATGACACTTATAACACGGGTCCAGCGTTTTGGCACGATTACATTATTTTTTAAAAGATATATAAAGCCAAATGATTGTTAAAGGGGTAGTTTAGTTTTGGTAGAGAGGGCGCTGCACATCACAATTTTTTTGAGGTAATGAAAAACTGAGTGTCGAATTTGAGAGAACATGCAATTTTAATGGCAGAATAAACTTTATTTGGTTAAAATCGACCCAGAAACGGCTGAAATATCAATAAATATGTCTGATCTTATAATTATTTGGGGCCCAAATAATTAGATGATTTTTTCAAAAAATTTAAAAAATGCTTGCACTTTTTCAAAAATTTTCAAAAGCGTTTTTTAAATAGTTGTTGATGATCTCTCTATTTAATCATTATTTCAATAAAACATCACATGCATAATTTTGTATGAAAAATGGTTGAAACCAATGCCTTTTTAGAAAGCACCCTCTTGTGTTTTAATGGCTCTTTTTTAATGATAACGGGCTTTTTACTTAGTCGTTTGTAATTTTGTATACATTTCGAGCATGGTGGAGTTACCTATTTTTATAATGTTACTGTCCAGGTTTGGTTACTAAAGTTCAGCCTTACCAAAACTGTGCTACCCCTTTAAAATAAATAAGAAGTATAAGAGAGGAGGAAGAAGAAGGGGAGAAATGTATCAAGATATTTGTTGAACTTCTTTATTTCCCTATGTTCGACACATGGCGTGTCGTTGGGGCCAATATTTGTTAGACAATGCAAGCCATGGGGCACATTTAACATTATTTTCTATGAAAAGTTGACATAATGTTCACATGTTATGAAAAAGGGATACATGGGTGTGATGTTTATCATTCAAGAAAAGTAGGTAATAGGTTCATGGTATTTGTAAGTCGCCAGTAACATTTTTACATGGTTAGAAATGTTTACAAATATGAAGTATGCGTATCTTTATGTGTGTACAGGAATATGTGTTGGTTAAACTTAAGGAATAGTTGAGTTTTGGTAAAGAGGGCATTTCCCAAAATATTTGTTTGTGAGATAGGTAATGAAAAACTGACTGCCAAATTTTAAAGAACATACAATTTGAATGACAGAATTAACTTTATTTGATCAAAATCGGTTCAGAAACGGCTGAAATATCCATAAACGTATTTTTATTCAAAAGTTCTCCGCCAGGGGACATTTTGACTTTTTAGAAAAAAAAAGAAAAAAATGCTTATAGACTATTTTGAAAAAAATCTTAATAGGTTGTTGATGATATCTCTATTGAATCATTATTTTAACAAAACATCAAATGAAAAATGAAAAATGGAAAATGAAAAATGAAAAATGAAAAATGAAAAATGAAAAATGAAAAATGAAAAATAACAATGAAAAATGAAAAATGAAAAATGGCTAAAACCAATGAGTTCTTTAGAGAGCGCCCTCTTGAGTTGTAATGGCTCTTTTTGAATGATAACAGGGGTTTTACTTAGTCGTTTGTAATTGTGTATACTTTTCGAGCATGGTGGAGTTATAACTATTACTTTGTGCAGGTTTTGGTTACTAAAGTTAAGTTTGACCAATACCACTGGCGTAAATCTGTTCGGAAAGCACAATGCATTGGGGGGTCGAGCAATTGTTCACAAACCGTTTGTGAACAATTGCTCGACCCCCCAATGCATTGTGTTTTCCCGACAGATTTACGCCAGTGACCAATACTCAACTATCCCTTTAACCATAATGAAAGACGTGTACATGGACGGAAGAATAATTAAATGTTGTCTTTAAAAAAATGATGTGCATGTATATGGGTTTTCAAGACGATTCCTAAAAACAGAATGAAGTTGGTGTAATTAACTCAATTTAATCTTTTTTTTTTAAATGATTGTGTTCGTGTGTGTATAATGGGGGTGCAGCCCCTCCCCATCCTGTTTATTAAAAGGCCGTGCTCCGTGCCAACATATGAACTTCGATTGCTTATTGTGTCAGGGCGATGGGAAAACGGGTACATGGCTTTGGCACGGATTAAGATGATCTCATGACACAGATATCATCAGGTATTAGGATTTTCTCTCCTATTTCACACGGATAGAAACACTGGTTGTATATCACAAGAAACTCGGTACAATGGGAATCCAAGGTTTGAAATAACCCGCAATCGCCGTGAAATCGGAGAACACAAATACAAACGCACACAGGAAACAAACATTGGACACAAAAAGGGATGGCAGGATTTAGATTTATACTGGCTATAGTTCTTGATTTGTCTACACAAAAAACACCTCCCAGTTGTGTAAACTTTGCGAATTGTGAGATGGATACTGTGCGCTGAATCGTGAAGTGCAATGTTTACAATCCGTAATACGGGCGTAATACCCTCCCATTCATGTTGACTCTACCCCTCTCTCTCTCCGTGTCTCCCTCCCTCAGTCTCTCCGCCACGCTTGTTGCTATCGAGTTAAGTCAGCTGACCCAATCTGACCTCATTAGCATAAAATATCGCCTGTCAGAACTCCGCCCCCACTGCCTGTCGGCCAATGACAGCTCGCCATTACCATGTGCTCGGCTGTCTCCCGTAAGTGTCAATTAAAAACATCTGGGTGCGCATTATAATAATAGTAGGGGTGCAATAGTATTGGTGTGTGTACATGAATCACTATTGACTAGCTGCTCGTTGATTAGTGAATACGAAGTCTCGCTCGGAATCCTTCGGGCGGAGGGTACGGTATCTTTATTTATCGTAAGTGGTCGTGGCAATGTATTCATACTGAAAATGTCATGCTGTCTGATAAACACGTGCTTCTGCCTATAGCTCGATCGTGCTCTTCTAGGTTCTAGCTATCAGCCCACCCCATACCCGCCCGCCCTTACCCACTCCCATCACATCGCATTAGGTGCATGGTATGGTACTACAGGCCAGGCGACTTTCATCTGAAGTTGATTGGACATTTTGTACCTAGTGGACACTTTCAAGTGAATTTCATTGATGCTTCGTCTTTATTATCCGTGATACACTTCGGCGTGATTTGTTGAAGCGATTCGCAAGAAATTTAGCAGAAAGTCTCTCATTTTCCAGATTGGTCTGGTCAGCTGAAGGCGATCGGCAAGAAACATTTTCATCACAGAAGCCTGAACACGTGATGAGGATTTACCACAAGAAGCGTAAGTTTTTAAATCAAAATCTCAGTTTTTATCTAATATTATAAATTATGTTTTGCTGTTATACATTTAGCAGATTAGATAACCACTTTTTGAAATGCACTTATTTTGTTATTGTGTTCCTCTATTAATGTGAAGTTGTGAACTTTGAAACAGTACAATGTTTAAATATTGACTATACATCATTATAATTCTGAATAATGTATATATATATTTGCTAATAGTAATGTGTAATTTTGCACAAATTTTAGTGTATTGTCTTTCGACTTTCTCAATAAGGTATTTTCCCCCCGAAATTAATTTATTGTATAAATATATGTTTTATGTAATATGATAAACACGCAAACTCAAGACGGACGTATGGCTCTGAGAAATGTCATTGCTAAAGCCAAGGTGCTACATTTCATCCATCTTCTAAATCCGTCCTGGCTCATATCCAGCTAGGGAATATCGCATGGCCACAAACATGACAGAGACGTAATGTACATTTACTACATCTCATCACGCCCGCATCCCGCATGGTCATCTAATAATATTCGCCATGCTTCAATTGCATTTCGCCGTTGTCTTGCAAAAATCGGGTCCTTCCCCCTAAGTTTCTGAATTGGAAAATGTGATAATGATAATATGACAATGTTGTCTTTCATTTTCGATTGTGTCGACTGAAAATGCAACTAGTAAAAATGAAACACTCGGGGAGCTGTATGTAATGGAGATGGCATCTTATAGGTTGCGTTTTGTGTGCATTGACCTCACAGTCCTTACATTGAAATCGTTTACCACAAATTACCAGGCCTGAGATGTCGGGTAAATGAGGTATGTTTTTAGTTATTTGCGCCATTGACGATGTATGACACGATTAGTTTACCTTCAAGTATAGCACGCGGGCACACAATTCATTAAAAGTATACTATACTTTTACACTGGTTTGTTTTGAAATAGAACATGTATGCCTCGGCTCAATCACAAGTCTAGTCTAGAGTAGTATAGATAACAGTAATTAGATATGTGAAATGTATTGTAAAGATAAAAATAGCAAATGGACAAAGAAAGGCCAGACCGGATATACGGTGGGCTGAAGTGGTATAAAAAGCGAGAATGAATAGGTGATTAATAGGCCTAAGTGTTTTGTGCTTATAACAACAAGCTTATTATATATACTGATATACTACCCGCTTTGCCATGAATGAATTTGAAAAAAAATTAAAAAAATGCGGGCATGATTTTAATAGCTGCTTCACCATCGTAGGCATCGATAATAAAAACAGCTTTCGCCTGGTAATGTGTACATGTAAATAGCATTAGCCTGATGTTATGAGCGTATGCCAGGTAGCTAGCAGTAGCACCTTTGATGAACGAGATAATCAAAGCTTAGATTGACACGACAATTGCTCCGATGAAAAATGCTCCGGAGTAGATAAGGGGTTTGGTTTTTAGGATTAGGGTCACTATAGTCTATAGTCAGTTTTGATACGGGTTATATATTTTTTGTTTTGTTTATTTAAACAAATGCATAGCGGAGAATTTATAGATGGTCACCAGAGCAAATGTCATAGGTAAACCTGGCATTAGTATTTAACGTCCATATTGCATGAAATCCATAACCGATTTCGTATAGTAACCTTATTTATTATCTTATTTGAAATTAATCTAAGAGAGGCGGCATCATTAAGTGTATTTAGCCCCTTTTATTTGACACAATGTCATCATTAATTATGTACTTTGTTCCGTGCACCTAGATACGTACAATAATCATCCTAATTGTGATTGTGAAAATGTTCTTGTAGTTGTAGTTGACTTGTAAGTTGTAGGCCGATCGTTCGATATGTCGTGTGACTCAACCGTTCAATGATGATGTCAGACAAAATAGACATTGCTCAATCATGACTTGTCATTGTCAATACACCGAGCTACGATCGAAGCGATTGACTTCAATATTGCTGAAATGTTTCCGATAATTGAATCCACCCTTTACCGTCCGTATGCGTTAACCCGCCCGCTCCTAGTATAGTATAGTATAATAGTATAATTCCCATTGCATACATATTGCGCACGCATTCGATTTGTTCACTGCAATTGACGGGTTAATTAATAGCCTTCCGTTCAGTCTCGTGATATATTATGTCTGAAGCTGATGCATGTGTTAGCAAGTAGTGAGAGTATTGTGCTATTTTAGGATTTGTTATTAAAATAACGTCATCTCCAACATCTCTATTTCATCCTTTTCAAATGTCATTATGTACCAGGGCTGCATCCGCAATGTTATTGAATCAAACCTCGCTATTATGTCGCAATTATTGTAAAGATAGGTGGCTGTATTCGGCTAGCTTTTGAATATACTTCCTAAATCCTAGGGTACTTATAATACTGTAGGCAGTATATTAGCTGGTTGTCATTACGTTATTGTGAATGTTCGTACCTTTTGTATAAATAATGTAAAATCAAATATTCGCATTGATAAGAATCTACTATCATCGATAAGAATTCCCCATATAAATGGAATCTAAATGCAAATACATATATTATTCCTCTTTATTATTGTTTATTCTGTCTTGAATGATATCAAACACCTTTTAACAGACACCATTGTTATTGAGAATATTCCGTAAATAGAATAATGCCAATGCAAATAATCGATTGAAAGGGCGACACTGCACGAATGTGGGATCGAACATGTGTGCAGATGTGGAATGTTCTAGCAAAAAAAAAAGGTTATTTTATCAGTATTCTTTTTTTTTCTTCATTTTTCATATTTACTTACGTTTGTCGTTGATAATGACAGATTGGTAGGGCGTCGATTATTACCCCAAATACGCCGTGCAGAAAAAAAAATACGGCGAATTTGTTATACTGAACATGTACATGCACCAATCACTGATGTCATTCTTAGTCATACGAATTCGATGACTATATGATGCGATCTTGTTATTTTTCTTCATTAATTATGCATGAAGTATGACTCGTATGATATATGAATACTCATCAAATATGAATGAATACAATTTGGGCGTATTTTGCCATTTTCTGTGTGTTATGTGTGACCGCGTCCACGGACACGTCAGATGTATTAATAGTAAATGCCAAACTATAAGAAGAATTTTAATTTGTCAAAGACATTATGATCATTATTCATGCATTCAGCAATCATTATACAAACGATAGCAATATTGATACAAGAAAGTGATGTGCATTGCAATTAAGTATGTATTCAGCAATCATTATACAAACGATAGCAATATTGATACAAGAAAGTGATGTGCATTGCAATTAAGTATGTATTGAGCAATCATTATACAAACGATAGCAATATTGATACAAGAAAGTGCTACAATGTTAACAGGATCAATGACAAAGGTTGATATTCTAGATCATAATTTTATAATCAAGGCCCTCTTTGATGGTGTCAATATTTCGGCAACCCTGGGAACCTTTCGAAGAATTCAATTTGAAAAATGGTGAAGGTCTTCCACTTATAAAAATAATCCTAAGAGGTAATAATTATTCCTTACAACGCTCGGCTGAAATCTATGATAACGCAAATATCAAACTAAATTTGAACTTTACTGACACCTTTCCAGTCTATTTACAATGATCATTATTGAATCAAATCAGGTATTTTCACATCAAGTCACCTGGATACATTATTCTTTGATCCAGTCTCCTCAAAAAAAAGTTGACAAGTCGCTTGTCTTGGTTGAACGCACGGTGACCCGCTAATCGCGTCAAAACTGACAAAAAGTGACAATGTCTCGTCTTTAAAATTGGAATTTCAAAACTTCTGCCATGAGGCATGAATGGAAAGGATCGGATCCCGTAGTTTTGGTGACACAATCTAGCGTAAATTTGACAAATGTATCGCCCTGCCTAATAAGTTTCTTCCACTGAAGTGCCATCGAGCGCAAAACAGAAAGAAGCGTTCGATAGAAGACAAGAAAGGGCCCCCTGGTGGTGATAATTTGGTGATTCTTTTGAGAAAATAGGGGTGGGTGATTTAATATTGTTCGCTCTGCATTAATTTTGCTTTCTCGCAAACCTGAATGGACTTCACCTTTTGGGAGAGTTCAGGTTAGCGATTTACGCTCAACTTCGCCAGATTTGGCAGATTATCTGTTTGATAACCAGTACAGAAACTACACTAGTTACGACGATGTACAGTCAATGAATTAACCTGTCATGAGGCGCGCATCTCGTTACTTCTACTGCGCATGCGCGTTCTCTGTTAATGGTGACGTGTCGTGTTCCCCGCCCATCTTTTTTACGATCCGCCCGCAGCTATCCGGACCGGATTTGAGATCCGACATTTATGACCATCGGGAAGAAATTAGGTATCATGAATTTGAGATATATTGCTAAATGGGGAAAGTGAGCTCTGATTCTTTATTTATAATTTGAAAACGAGACATTTTAAGAGCTACAATTTCCCCCAAGATACACGCATGTTTTGTGTAGTATGATGTCAGAAGGCAACACAACAAATGACGGTTTCGATTGTTATGTTACGAACATTCAATTTCATGTGAGCGGTGATTATGACTCCCATTAATTACCCATTAAAGTTGAAAGGAAAAGAGTGGGAAACAATGTCATATCTCACATGATTTCCGTTGTGAAATTGCGAACACGAAATCGAAATTAAATCGAACATTCGTGCAAGGCCCAAAGTCGAATATCTAAAAATGTCCCTTCCACCATGTTATGATGTTATTCTTACTTTTGGTCAGGCGTTTGATAAGTATTGATTACTTGATTAAACACACCATAATATAACCTCCAATGGAAAGCCACAGAACCAATGCGGGGCATTCCTTCATTGAAAAGTAAAATGTGTCAATTAAATTGATTGAATTTTGTGTACGGCCAACTTGTTTTCCTACTACATCAGACGAAATTTCTCGCTAAGATTAATCAGTTGTATGATAATTGTTATGCCACTCTTGTCGAAAAATACGACGCATAACAAGAGAAAACACAAGCGGATATACAAAATGTGACCTTAAACTTTCCTAGGGCCTATTTGCTAGAAAAAAGATGGGTATCATTCTTGGAAAACAAGGTCTGTTTTACAGCTGTTAGAACAAAACTGTTAGAAAATGGCCTAGATTGAACGATCATTCAATTGTTTTCCGCAATTAGTGCATGCTTCAATTTCCGCGAATGTTGTCACTGTAGATTAGTGTTGGTGTTATCACGGAGTATTAATTGTTTTACTTTATCATGTTTATAGATCGCCATCTCACCACGTGTTGCGCCATCTCACCACGTGTTGCACCAAAACTGGCTCACCCATGCAGTATCCCCAGCCCTCTTTAAATACATATGAATACCCGACTCAAGATGCGAAAGGGTTAAAATAGGACTGGTCCTTCATTGCCATGATTGCGATGTGTTCTGCAGTCTGCAGACACACAGACAATGATGTGTTTATTTTGCAAATAATCCGGCGGATCAGGCTGGAATGCAGGCTAAGTTGACACCAGCCTCGTTTCCTTATCCGGGTATTTTTCCTGGATCTGTGTTTCCTTTGTATGTTTTTCCAATCACGCTAATCATATCGAGGTAAATAAGATTCAATAATCAATTATTTAGCTTTCGATAATGTAATGTGACCTATTTCAAAAACGAAAATAGAAAGAGACCTATATACTGTACTACAGATCGTACTTACGAGTTTTCGTATTTGCGTAATATTTGTTCCTAATAGTGTATGACTGAATCTAATTATAACACTACTATAACTGTATAACATTAGCAGAGTTTACTCGGATTTAGCCTCTCCCAAGATCACAGAATTTGGAGCTAACTTCATTTTACACATGGTTAATACGTAGTCTTTCAAACCAACAGATTTATCAGTTTTTTCTCCCATCAGTGTGACATCCAGTCAATGAGTGAATGAATGATTTGATAATGTAAGTTGATTGATAAAAATAGCGTCTTCTTTCAGGTTTGAGACAATTTTCATAAACCTGTCAAAACCACAATGGTTGTTGACGTGGTCAATTCATACACTCATTCATTTACTTATTATTCTGGTCCCTTTTGCTGAAATCCCCTGTCATGCGCCTGTGGTGTAGGCCTACTGTGGTGGACCAGAGCTTAGAGCATTTCCGCTCCATCTTCCTTTGAAAATCATCAAACTCAACTGAAGAGTAATTCCTCTTGTTCAGTCTTCTATTCAGGTATCCTTGTGTCCTATTGTAGAGCCGTTGTGTTAGACCTGTATACGCGTAGACGTTCAAATTCATCATGCTCTTGTCCCAAAACAAAGGCGCCTTTCTGGTCAATTCACGCGTGTCATTCGTCACACAAAAGATATGATGAACTGCTTGGCGATGACACACTGTGGAAAACCACTCTTTGATGCATTCATTCATTCATTATGTTCCTTAACCCATTCAACAACGTGAAACCTCGCCACGCTGGCTTCTAACATGCAATGAATGATGTATTTGGCTTTGCCATCAGTTATCGATGTCTGGTGAGATTACAAATGTCGTATTTTGACGCTGACCTAAAAAAGAAGAGGATATGCATTGAAATTCCAACTTTAAATATACTCTAGTTATAATGATTCTTTTGAGAGTCTGGCGGATGGTTGTTTTTCAGTGATTGTCGTTTTGAGCCGTCGTTGATTCAACAATATTATTGTCCGCCATTAGACCAACGTGGAGTACGTTTTGCCTCAGTACGCTCCTGATACGATTGTAGATCTTTTATTTTTGATATATTTATTTTTTGTTGGAGTGACAGGCTCCAATAATCGTAGGATGACAGGTTGTGACTCGATGAAAATAGTTAAGAGTTGATCTGGGGGTCAGAGACAAATCAAGTTGCACTCAACAACCTTTAGATTTTGTTTACACACTTATCGTTTCACATTCTCGTAGTTAATTTATTAGATACACGCATAATAAGGACCATTAAACGCACGCACGCATAATATTGCAATCTACACGCCGACAAACGGGTGAGATTTGGATATGGTGGATATCTATAAATGTTGAAACTTGTCAAAAAGTTTGACAACATAATTATATTAATACTTGGCATTGTCATCTGCGTAGTTCAATTACAACCCCATTATAGCGGGATTACAACAACCCTATTGTAATTAATTACATGTTGGAATGTGTAACGAACAATACAAAACACAAGATTCCGTAATGTAAATACACGGGAATTCCAACATAATGACAAAGGTGTTTGCATCTTTAACACCTGTACTATTGTAATTACACCAGTTCTGGAAATGCTTGAAATATTTCCCGTCAGTTACAATCACATTGCCGCATAACTTCATATTGTGCATGTGAATGTATAAATACTCATATGGGAAGTATTATTTTATTCACGGTTGTAAATTCTGAGGACTTAGTAATATTGACATTTCCAGATATTGACAGAATAGAAAATGAACAATAGTTGCATGACTTGGGAAATTCTTGCAATGGAATTTGGCAGTCGCCATTCCGTGAATAAAGAAATGAAACCTAAATATTAGATTGTAATCTCAATTTATGATAAAATGTCGGTAAAAAGGATGAGAAACAGGGTTAGAATGAGAGAAGAGGTGGGATTGGGAGGGGAGATCGGTATTAATTGTTAATATAATATGCTATTATTCAGTTTTTCTCGATAATATTTTGTCCATTCTTCATTGAAGTCATATCAAAGCGTACAACATTCCTCACTCTAGAAATGTGACATAAAATCAAATTGTTCTCGGCATTTTAAAAATAAATTTTCTCGTTAAATCGAGGCCTTCTTTTCTCTTTTACTTAGCATTTAGCACATTTTCACAATTGAAAAGTGAAGGCTTTGACGTAGAGCGAAGAAAAGAAAAATTGCTGAAATAAGCCTCAATTGTCAACAAAGTTTTTACAAATATGTGATTTATTTCAAATATCCTTTCATCGGAAGGCAATCACGGCAATAACTTGAAATGTCGTTAACAATAATTGCTTGAAAATGAAATATCGTTAATTCATTAAAGAGTAAGTTGGGGTCAGTTTGGATTGAAGCGAGCAAATAGAATAGACTGACCCCATGTCCTCCCATGACTTGGACTAGCCCCTTGTCCAAAGTCCGCACTATGGTCAAGAGGTTCCGGGTAATATTGCAGATATGTACAGTATGATATAATTGTAATGACAGTGGGTCCACACCAAACTAACCGATAATCGAGCTTTGGTTACAGCAAGAGAATCTCTGTAACTCCTATACCACTCTGGCAATAATAATTAAAGTAGATTATAAAATATAAATTCATGTTCAGGACTTCAGGTTAGTAGTTGTATTTGATTAGTATTATTTGATTTATTCTAGTTCACCATCTGTTTAGTGTTCGGAAAGCGTTATGAAACTGCAGGCGGGTTGACATAATAATAATTTATTACTAGTATTAGGGGCAGCGAACCTTCGAAGATCCCTGAAATATCGTACACGTGTGAACGCTGGGCTATAAGAATGACTCTAATCTATAATAACCCAAGTGTCGTAATTGATGTGCCTGTCAACACTTATGTTGAACATTGACAGGTTTCACTGTATACTGCACAGGTCTGATATGATAACAATAGCACTATACCATGGACCACTGCACGGTATTAGTGATAATACATGTGTACAATGGGGTCGTAAACACTCGGTCATCAAAAATAACAAATAAGTGATCACTTCTTTTTTGTCTCCGTATTATAAAGCTTAGCCGGAGGAATGGTCGGTCTTGGCTGGAAACAATGGGACATGGGCGAAGTGAGAAGTCAGAAAGGAGGGAACAGAATGGGACAAAATAATGAACAAAACGGGGCAAAAATGGATTGATGACATTGTGGATAAACAGGGGATCGAGTGAAGCCTTATATGATGAGAAAAAAGGGGGAGAAAACGAAAAATACAAGGACAAAACTCGTGTACTGTAGATCCATCAATTCATTATTCAAATCCTATAATAAAGGCTATAATGGATAATATGCCTTCGTCTTTCCCATCCATTATTACAAGCGATTGAACTCCAAAACTTGTGCTTTAGTGGATAATGTCTTTACCCCCCAAACCCTTTCGGCATGTCAGGGGTAATTTAGGCAGGTCCGAATTGAAAAGGAGTTACCCTTTGGGGACATGCCGAATCAATTTTCGACTTTTCGGCACCTTAATGAGAAATCGAGCGAAAAAAGTAAGATGACGTATTATGCAGAGCCATACCCCTAAGGTCCGAAGTAATGTACTAAAGGAATTAAGCCTAATTTTCTAATTTCGAGAAGAAAATGTTGAAATATTTATTCTTTTTAAAAGTTTCATTGACCAATGACCCCTTGGTTACTTTGTCCGCCTCCAGAAATATTGAATGAATTCAGTCTAGACTATTATACTTGGAAGATTGTTTAATTCTTGATCACAAAGCGAATCCCCAAATTTTTAATAAACTTTTAATGATCACGCTTCAAGCTGTCTTCATTGTAGTGATATGCACGAAGGGTTCAACCACCGGTTTGACATAATAAGGCTGCTATGTTACCCTTTGTTTGAAACACACACTTACATTCGTACACCCACACAAACACACGCACGCACGCACACATACACAAACATACAAGTCATACAATACAACATGCATAATTCATACACACAAATTGATACACACAAACATGTGTAATGCACACACGTACGAATGTCATCTATGTGTTTGTGCCACGTCATGTACAAATTCAATAATTATCATATACATTGACAGTAAGTCATCATACAGCTTTGTATTCACAACACCATCTTTGTCTGAGATTCCTGAAACAACCGTACATAATACTTCAATCAAAGTAGTATACATGCACAATGCACTTGGAAATGACTCATTAAATGTTAAGTGCACGCTAGGTGATGAGGTAGTGGTGACAATGGTATTGACAAGCGTGGGGTTTTTGTCTTCTCGAAACCCGTGTTTGAGATGCAACCAAGTGGAAAAGCAGTCTTCATTCGAGTCAAACAAAAGACGAATCTGACATTTGACAGTTAACCTGCATTGCATTGGTTAAACCAGGACACGGGCAGTCTGCCTTGTCAACAGTCAATAACATTATTTTGGATTTAACCCTTTCAACGCCGTGCCATTAGAAAGGCTAGCCCGTCGTGTTGTTGTACATGTACGTTCACATTGTGTTCATTGTACAGCTAACATCATTATCAATATCATGCCGGGCCAGCATTATGAAATCAGGACAAAAGGCGTTGAAATACATTGCACATACTGTATGGACATTACATTTTCTAACGGTGTTTACTGTTTTATCAATAATGGGGCATTGGGAGTGACCTGGTTAACCACATAATTTGAAACAAAAATGCGCGCCCTTGTGCCCAAGGGGGGGTTACCTGTGTAAGTAGAACACAATCAGTAGAAAACCGCAGGTGCGAATCGAGGACCCAGCTGGAAATCTTGAGGACGGCTTCCGACGATTCGGGGAAATTCGGAGAAACTTCGGAGATTGCGAGAACGTGGAGGATGAGTAATGCTATTTTCGTCCTATGACGTCACCCTCTCTCCCTCCCGATGACACATGTGATGTATGTATTTGTCAGCGGAGAGTTACTGCTATTGCCACATTGGTGTCTTTGTTTACTATATTTTGTGGCAATATTTTCGAAGAAAAAGAAGAAATTGACATGTCAGCTGTGAATAAAAACCGTTTTGCTTAGTTCATGCATGTCGTTGTGTATGAATAAATATGACACATGCAGTTATAGTTGTCAAGGGTGTGTTCCTATACTGATGCCACAAGTGGGGTTTTGTTTACTATTTGTGGCCATTATTTTTTAAGAAAAGGAAGAAATTGACGTGTCAGGTGTAAATAAAAACCATTTTGCCTCGTGTATCAACAAATATGACACATGCAGTAAGTTGTCAAGGGTGTGTTCCTATACTGATGATGCCACAAGTGGAGTTTTGTTCACTATTAATTTGTGGCCATGGTTTTCTAAGAAGAAGAAATTGACATATCAGCTGTAAAATAAAATCGGGTAATTCGCCTCAGTGTCATTGTCTATAATGTATGACACATGCATGCAGTTGAGTTTTGAACGGTGGGTTTCCTTCATTTTCATGTATTATAATGACGCATGGCATTGTGGGTCATTGTTTATCATGTATGGCCACAATGATGCATGAATGAGGAAGAAATTGACATTATTATCGAGTGTAAAGTACAAAACAATCATTAGTTTGATGAGTAAAACAGTGCAATTCTGAGGGGGAAAATGTAATATTCACGCTTCTTAGAAACTGAACAAAGGATCAGCCTTGCGTTATGTATTTTTAGACAAAAGAATCGGTCATGCACCTCTGTTTAGTCAGTGCTTTTGTTCTTAATAATAAACGCAAAACGTTGCATGATTTCCCCCAAAATATGAATTATATAATTATAGTCGAGACGAACACAGTTATTTGGGGTTAAATGTATTTTTGTACGACGTACTTCATTCTATTTTGATACATTCTTTTAATATTTTAATAGGAAAGGAAAGGAAAGTAATGAAAAACAAATAGTCGAACAGTATTTACGGATGGGCACATAAAACCGAACATGAGTTCGGTAATACCATATTTCACAATCGAGGTACACGAATGTTCGCCACGTGTTTCATTATTACTGGGGCCGTATACAGTCTGCGTGATTCATCGTGAATGGGAATATGTACCGTCAATGACACATTGGTTGTGTTTGAATAGATTTGACTAGCTTAGAAACAACCCCCTTTTTTCCACGTGTTTTAGGGTA
Organism: Echinarachnius parma; assembly: GCA_037951105.1. Lineage (NCBI taxonomy): Eukaryota > Metazoa > Echinodermata > Echinoidea > Clypeasteroida > Echinarachniidae > Echinarachnius > Echinarachnius parma. The sequence goes on along the minus strand of JBAMJV010003815.1, from coordinate 2,737 downwards.
ATCTTTTAATTTTATAAACGTATAGCTTGAAACGCGTTTAAGACGCTAATTTTAGGCTATATACGAGTCTAGTTAAACGCACCGATTATTTTGATCATTTTACATAGCTGTTATTGGAGGGAATGTCTAGATAAATTATATAGAGTAGACGTGTGGGTGTGGCGTAAGCAAAGAATAAGAATGGGGGGGGGGGGGGGGGGGGGGGGGGGGGGGGGTGGGGGGGGGGGGGGGGGGGGGGGGGGGGGGGGGGTGGGGGGGGGTGGGGGGGGGTGACCGAGTAGTGTAACCCAGATATTATAGATAAGGTAGCTGTCATTCTCTTAATCAAAAATCAGATTTTGAAGGGGGCAGTGTGAAAAGACGAGCTGTCATGCCTTCATACAACAAAATATTGTTTGATGGGGGGACATTCGCGTCTTGCAGGTTTTTCTCACACTTTTCTATTCATCCCTTTCGTGTGATTTTTGTTTTCTGTCAACATTATCTTCCCCGCTCAAGTTTGTCTTTGTCAATAGGTGATCGTGCGGCCATAAATGGCTAATCCCTGACAAGTTTCAACTCGATAAATGTTTATTTCACAAACCCAAGAATTGAGCTTGTCCTCGCTCTGGACAGACCCCTAATCCGTCACCGTCAAAATGTTGTGAAAAGATGAGAGAATTGGGGCATTTTGATTTTGAAATTGACCTAACGTTCCATCAAAAATCACCAAAACTAAAGAAACAATCAAAACAGAGGTAAAAAGGATTCTGATTTCTAAGTTTTGACTGTTCGCAAACATAAGACATGTAATCACTTACCTTATGGGTAAATAGTATAGTAGGGAAAGGGAGGGTGTACAAGCGTGACTGCGTGAGAAGGGGAGGGAGTGAAGATACATAAAGACGAATCGAGTGGAAGGAGATAAAGCGAAATACAATTCTTGACGCCAATTTATTCACAAAACCATATGTACTCATACCAGTATATATAATTGTTTCATAATTTTAAAAGTAAAACTCTATAAATTACACTTTTTTAAAAAACTCTTATTCGAAAACCAAATCCCTCGAATTTGTAAAATAAAGATAGCATTATTATCTGGTATAAATACTAAAAGTATATTTATCATTCTATGCCCGCACCCCTGTCCGAGTTAATCATATTTCAATGTCGCCAGTTTTGAGTGGTGCTTTAATAATATATCAATGTTGTTCGCTAACATTGAAAAAAAAAAGAAAAAAAAAAAGGAAATTCATGAAATCATACCAGCATATTTTCCCTTTATGGCTTAATCTTACCGACCTAACTTAGGAAATGAGAGGGAAAGTGACTTGAAATAATAATTATTTTTATATATTTACCATGTTTTGTGATAGACAGTAAGTGGTTCGTGCCCGCATATTATAAGCGTAATGAGTTTTGCAGAGTGTATTTTAAAAGACCTGTAATGAATCAACTAGAAGAAAGCTAAGTACACGTAAGCGATAATGTTTTAATACTAAATACCTGCATAAGTATTGCGTACACGGAAGCTGTCTATCATGGAAAAACCATATCTCCTTTTTATTCGGCTATATACCATGTATACCTTGCCCATTTAATGTGTTAAACAAAGAGAAAACAAAACCAGAACATGACATCAGAAAACATTGCCTCATGTTGAAATGTAGATCTAGTAAGTTCGTGCTCTTTTTAAACCATGAAAACGAGCGCGTATTATCGTGAGACTGGCACAAATGTCCAAACGGCCGATTACTGGCTTGTAGACATCAAACATTGCACAAAATAAACAAACGGGGCCGTATTTATATTTTGTTCTTTGACGGCACAAACTTGGCACTTTTCCCAAAAGTTGCAGTTGTAATGATTACAACGTTCGTTGAACCTCGGTCCAAACACACTTGACAGCAAAGACTGAGTATACAGACCGATGCAAAATGTGGTCTTAGTATTTGCAAGTAGGTTGGTATTTGGTTTCCCACTACTTCAATCATGTCAACTTTAGTCTAGTCATAACTGCATGTTGCGTTATGATGTCTTTAAATAAATAGACTTATGTTGCTTGATTTGATTCACATCGCCTAAAGTTATGCAATATTTTGTGTGAAAATCAAAATTATGATTCCGAAGCTCCTATTTTACTGCCAGCTAACGCACATTTTTATTTTATATCAAATGTTGTTATATATTCATATTGCAGTTACCAAAATATTAAAATCAATATTCGTTTATTACATTTACACACTGACATCGAAGAAACACAAATCCAGACTTCGAGATGGCAGTTGAGCTGATATCATCGGGTCACATGAAGCATATGCAGTGTTGTGTCGGAATAACTGACATTGGCAGCGCGAAACCCTTGAGGAATCAACAGATCAACGTTCTTCTGTCTTCATGTATTTCTACCTTCCTTCCTTCCCCCCTTTTTTACTCGCTACACGTCTTTGCTGGAATGATTATCCATCGCGCAGATGTGCACTGTTTTAATAAGGGTTTGCACTTGGGAGGAGTGTTTAGAGGAGTTTAGCTCTTATAGAGGGGTGCATGAAGAGGCGTTGAGGGTACAGAGGGGTTACTCTAGTTCAGGAGAACTTTCCCCTCTCTCCTTTAGAAGTTTAGACGGGAACCGTGATCACTAACATGACCGAAAATTTGTCGCGAAATCGTTTTCTTTTCCCGCATACGTCATCACTTTTTGCACATTAATTCCAAAATCGGTCCACCTACTCTGCGTTTTACGGTTTTGCAGATT
>JBAMJV010003814.1:117500-134157 GCA_037951105.1 Echinarachnius parma | reverse complement strand
CACAAACTAGAATCACGAATCGCGCAACTCGAATCGTGGTCCAGAGGTGTTTTCTAATCATGATTCACTCAAATCACAGTGCGAATCGGTAGTGTAAACGGCTTAACCTCCAAAACATGATTTGGGAGGCGGAGCTCGGGGCGGAGCTAACGTGACCTTACATGCACTTCCGCCGATAAACCGGGCGCTCTTCGCTTCGAATAGTGTAGTACTCGTGTTCTCCTTGTTTGATTGACAGGTACGTCTCCAGAAAGGCGATTGTAATCACAGTTTGCGCGAAGTCTTTTGTGTCGTGTAAAAGCAAGGCAATAGAATCACCGTGATTGTAAACATGATTCCAATCACGATTGCAATCACTGGTGTAAAAGGGCTCACAGTCAACCCTGCCCGAGCAGCTAGCTTTTATGTACAGGTCAATGTTGAACAAAATGTTTCAGTTAATAAAGAAATATTTTAGACTTTAAAAATCTAATTTGAATGTGAATGGTATGATTTCCGGCATTTGTATCTCTTACAATAATTGACTAAAACTGCGTTTAGTCCAAAGTAGCAAGGGTAGGAGTTTAGTTAGCGTTAAGATTGTTGTTTTTCCGCATTGCCCTTATAACACATCAACCCTATTACTTCTCATTTCTACCCCAATATTATGATCAATGTTCGTTTTGTTGCTAATTGATGAACATTTCGAACAATATTAAAACAACGGAAAAATCTATAAGATGAAGAAAGTTTTTGAAAATCTTTTAGTCACGCTCTTGTCCAGACGACGGAAGAAAAGTGAATCCAGACTTAATATTTCTCCATTTCTGCGATGATATACCTGTCAAATGAAAAATACCACAAAATAGACCACCACTTTCGAATTATTGTTTAAGGATTGTAGTCAATTGGCTACGTTTACAAGATTTGTTATGATACATGGAACCCTTATTTGACAGGAAACTAAAATGTTGCTTGTGACAAATCTCAAGATTTGCATCCAATTGCATGCAAACAAAGAATAAATCATGACTGCGAAGGCGAACTATTTGGAGACTATAAACCTAGCAAACAACACGATGGTAACAATAGCTCCAGAAGAATTCACATACCGGTAGTCATGTAGACACAATCACACGGTTTGTCAGAGGGGTGTTGAGCAGAAGGAAGAGGGGAGATGGCAAGACTGCTGATAGTGGAATGGCGGTTTCGCATTTTAGATCTATCTTTGTAAATTGTAACAATTGGTCTTATGTAATATACTTTCTAAATTGTTAGTTATAACACCAATTAATACAAAATGTATTTGCAAGGACGAAAGGGGACGTGTAACATAGTATTCTATATGGAGGGGTGGTGGGACCGGGATCGGACATCCCTCCACTGCATGCGCGCTGCGCCATTCAAACTCTGACACATTCGCTTCATAATCCAGTATTTCCAGCAATCAGTTTTTTTTCTCTTTAAATACAAACTGACATTGTCTTCATCACTCCTCATGCATATTCATTACCATCGCATCGTGTCAAGTCTTGGTTCTCGATTTAACGTCCCCCTTACACTCATTGTGAACTCAAGTGACGCTATTTAAAAGCGACATCGAAAGGGGTGCTTGACGACGGTGTTCAACGGTAGGACATACAGTTCTGGTCGAACTGAACTTCAGTAACAAAAACGTGTACATTATCGTTAAAAACCAATAGTTATTATTCAACAATGCTTAAATGGTAGAAAATATAAACATGGCTAGGTATATAGAGGGCTGTTTTCACTCAAGAAGCAGCCGTTTACAAAAGAGGGCGCCCTCCAGACACAATTTCTTATAAAAATGTGTCATTGTGAAAAATAACACTTCAAAATAGAGAGATCATAATAAAATATAAAAGCAATTTTTGTATAATTTACAAAAATATGTATAAAAATAGGCTTTATAAATATTTTCTTAAATTATCTAATACATGTTCAGGCCCCACCATTTATTTATAAATCCGATGTATTTATGGCGTTTCAGCTGTTTCTGTACCGATATTGATCAAACAAAGTTAATTTGTGTCTTTAAATCATATGCCCTTCCAAATGTAATATTTAGTTTTTCATCACCTCACAAATGAATTATTTTTGAAGCGCCCTCTAAACCAAAACTGAACTATCCCTTTAATGGCACAAAACGTTGATACCCTCATCATGTCTGATTATGCTTAAAGCCAAATAACAGTATTGGGAAAGTTGCCGAAAACATCTATATTGGCCAAACTAATTGATCAATATTGTTGAAATATATATATAGTATAACAAAGGCTTGTGTGGTAAAATCCGAACGTTAGTTAAATGCAGAAATATCGGTTGAAACCTTAATGCACGCCACCAGCACACCGCTGAAATTGGGCCTAAATTCACAGCCCGTTCGCCTCTCTCCGCCGGCCTGGGTATTGGTCGACAAGCCCCGCACGCCGTGCATACTTGCGCGTGCATAGTTTTGCATCCACCCAGTGTATCATGGGCGTCGATACTTACGTAATACCCATTCATCAGGGGGGGATGGATGAATGGATCATCCCCCCCCCCCCCTGATCAATGGGTATCAATGACAGATCGACGCCCGTGCAGTGTATAACCGGTTGAGGTTGTATTGCTCATGTTTCAAAGCAGTTTTTGTCCAAATCTTTACATTAACAGAAAATTTATGATAAACAAAAGCATATAATTATATATATATATATTTTTTTTGCGTGGGGCGTTTCCCGATACTATATCAAAAACAATTATAGCAAAGTTTAACAATAATATTGAACTCCATTCAAAACATATCTGGCGATTCCAGTACGGAGCATCGTGCGCATTATTTGGAGAAAATCTTTGAAATTAGAAAACCAATTTAAGTATGATGTATATGGAGGAAATCAAACTTCTATAGTATAGAGATGTCTTTTTGGCAATGTACTTTATCGTGTTACCATATTATGTATCCATGGAGTTGACAGAGTAAACATGATTATTATCTATATCAGAAACCAACATCGTGAAATTTTACAGACATGCATTACTTCACGTGGACCAATGATTACTAGTGGTGCTACGATGTATAAAGTTAAGCTAAGCCCATCCATCATTAATATGGCTTTCGTGATAATTCGGCATAAACACAGTATTTTAGCAGATAATATACTTATATTAATTATCGTTTTGTATGTATGAAAAACGGATATTTTCCGTAAAAAGGACACATGATGACGTATTCGCGCAACTGCGGTCAAAAAACGATGCAGGCCTCGTTGCAGTGTTATTGGCACATGAACTTAGATAGATGGCAGCATAAACAAAAATTTACCAGGCGTGTTTCACTTTGGCTTTGCCCCGCGTTCCATTTTGCCCCGGGTTCCCCTACGTTTTTTTTTAACACCGACCACGTGAATAATTAGCATAACGTACATGTTTATGTAAGAAGTTGGACAATAACTGCTTTGAAATCAACTATTTTGAGCAATAATGTTCGAAAAGAAACAAAGCGGATAACCCCTCCTTCAATTCATCTGCAATGTGCTGCAGAAGCGATGCAGGCCACGCCCGTCACGCCACATGCCAACTCGAGCGTGCTATGCCGCCATAGCCGGGAAGACGCACAGTCATCCTATGATGCTACAGTCACAAATGCTCCGATTTGGGCTACGGCGCCCGTACGATGCCACTTTCAGGTGAAATATTGCGGCGCCCGCACGGGTGCCGTGGCTATCGTACGGTCGCCGTTGCATTTTTCCTCGCCGTACGATGTTAAAATTTGTTTAACGCGCATAAAAAAAAAAAAAATGCATTGTACGATTTTTTACTTGCCGTAAGCCCGTAGACACATCGTAGAGAGCATCGCACGGGCACCGCAAGGGCATCGCACGGGCACAGCACGGACATCGCAGCCGTTTTTCGAATATCGTACTATATTGAGACTGAATATTAGTAGCCACTCAAATCGTACGGGTACCGTGGAGTCACCGTAAGAGCACCGTAAGGCACCCGTTATATACGGGCACTAAGTTTGTGTTCACGGGAGCCGTGCGATTTATGTTTTATTTTAAGACAAAGGTCATCGTACGGGCCCCGGAGAATATGTGACTGCTACTCTAAAATACCACAGACATCGTACGATATCACACTTTCCCCAAATCGTAGAAAATCCGCCCTAGGGAGAAAAATCGTACGGCGCCCGGATCATTTGTGACCTAGGCATCAAGCTGTGACATTTTAAACCCAATCTCAGCGGCGCGTATTGAACTTTTAACTTATATTTCGGTATTCAAATCTATTGATTAACCCTCTTTTATACGTTTTTTAAATAACTATATTTAGTCCATGAGCCGAGGCCAGAAAAAATGAAATCCGTAGCACCCCCCGAGGGGCACGGAAATGTTGGTATCAGAGGATAGGTTATGAACCCAGCTACCAAGAAATGCTGACCCCCCCCCCCCCCCAAAAAAAAAAATATTTGCTCGTAACCATGGCAACGCCAATCACGTGATACATGTTTAAACTGACTCATTAGCGAGCTTTGTAGTGCTATTTCTGATACTCCATACTCCTAAATCACATTTCTCGGAACTTACATGAGCAATACTCCTGATTTTTCATATACTCAGACATTTAAGGACTGTATTTCTGTTAGAACATGTTTTAAGGTGAGGGTACCGTTTTAAGGTCCCAAGGGTCACCGCTAATTAACCCCTAATTGTATACTACTGTCACAAATTAGAACTTTAGTGGATTTTTGGCTAGTTATTTCTCTGTAGTCGGTTTTCTGAGCTATACTATGACACATTTGTAATGGAGGAACGCACATGGCCTCCAGAGTTCAAATCCACCATGTGACATCGGACAGTCTACCCGTTGCGATGGAAACGCGGATATATGATAACGATGTTAATGTTTAGAAAACTGTATTTTTAATGAAACTGGACTATATTCTCGTCATCCAGTCGTGAAAGGCTTTTATTTTGTAGGGAATGGAGATACGTATGATATTAGTTTTAAACTCCTTAAAGATCACGAGTGACCTACAAATATTAAGGTCACTTAAGGTTCACCTCAAGGTCAATGACAAAATCCTTACTTCATACATCATGAATATTTGTATGAAATTCATGCAAACTCTCATTACCCCTTATAGTCCATGAGCCAAGTCCAGAAAGGGCCTTATTTTAGGATTTGGCTGCACCCCCGGTCGGGCATGGAAAATTTGGTATCAGAGGAAAGGTCATGAACCCAGCTCCCGATAAATGCTAACCCCCCATTAAAATAGTTGCTCGTAACCATGGCAACGCTAATTATATGACACATGCCCCTTTTCACATGAAATACAAGTGGTATTTAGAAAAAAATTAGTTACTTACCAATTATTAAATATTTTTAATAAGTAAATGTATGTTTCCAATGATTTAAACACTAATAATGAAATGACAAAATCATTCCGAACAGTCTGACATAATTTGTGAGTAAATATTAATGAAATTGTGTTTCCTAGCAACATAATTTTCCCTAGCAACCAGTTTAACCTTGCATATACGCTTGCCATTTTCTTTTTTCAAGGAGATTTTCTTTTCAGAACGGAATAAAAATTATCTTAACCATAAATTGATGGACTTCATATTGATTCTAAAGTGAAACAATTCAAGAAAAATAAGCATTTCAACAATAATTTATAATTTATGATATAGATGTTTGTTAGGATATGCCAACCCAAACCACCATTTTCATGAAAATGCTATTTTGCTGTACATTCCTGCACAATTAGAAAAAAATCCAGTTGATTAACTTAAGACAATATAACTTGTAGATGTTTACAAATATGTAAGTTGAGTTTTCAAAGTATAAATATACAAGACATACAATTAATAACCTTGATAGTGCAAAACAAATAATGTATATATATGATTATCCATGGAGACAATTATGTTACATAGCAACGACTTTTACCTAGCAACCACATATATGACCTATATTTAGCAGTTTTGTTTGCCTTAGAAATGTTATATAGGCCTGTATTACTTTGAGAACTCGGTTAACATTGGTTACACAAACATTTGAAATACTTCAGATTCTCCATGGATACCGTCATGTTGCCTAGCAACACTATTTTCCCTAGCAACTACACATCTGACATATATTCAGAGGGTTATTTTGCCTTTCCTAGGCACATTTTTTGCTGTATTGTCCTACATTATGGCCCATTAACAAGCTCCACAGTGCTATACCCGGTACTCAACACTCCTAAATCAAATTTCTCGGAACTAACATGAGCAATATTCCTGATTTTTAATATAAATAAACACTACAGGTGTGGCTTTGTCTGAGAACAGTTTTAACGATGAGGGTAATGTTTCAAGGTCAAAGGGGTTTTCAATAATTAACCTTTGGATGTATATCAATATATAGATGGCTTGTTTTGTACTTTAATGCAATGTTCGGCTCTTATTATAGACTTGTATAACTCTGAGTACTGAAATAACTATTAATACACATTTGAAACAATGAAAGTATCCATGGATACTGATATGTTGCCTGGCAACAGCATTTTGCATGGCAACCACACATTCGACATTATATTAGGGGGATCATTTGACCTTTCTGGGTGAAGGTGTGCATGCGTTCGTGAGTGAGTGTGTGTGTTTGTGAGTTGGTGTTTGTCATGTTTATGTGCAGGAGGGAATTACTTCTACTTCTACTTCTACTTGGGTACTCGACAGGGTCCATCAGTCAGGACGTAGAGTCGAGGGGAACCGGTGAGGTGTCCCATTAATTGCCGATTGAGGCAACTGCTCCCGCAAAGGCTCCTAGTGATGTAGAAGCCAAGATATTATTGGGGAGCGCATTCCATGCTGTTACAGTTTGTGGGAACATTATTCCCTAAAAGATTATTCCCTAAAACATTATTCCCTAAAACATTATTCCCTAAAACATTATTAATGTTCCCTAAAACATTATTCCTAAAACATTATTCCAAGTCTAGCACTAGTATGAGAAAAGGCCATTATGAAGAGTGCCCGCAAACATGACAAACAATGACTGTGAGTCCCTTAGCATCCGGCTAAAACTGCGTGAAGTACGTAACTAAGACTGAACCTGAGATAATGTTTCTGCCATGAGTGCTTTGTTTATCAAATTCAGGGGCGTAGACAACGGTGGGGATGCGGGGTATGCATCCCCCCACCTCACAAGGTTGGGGGGGATGGCATGTACAATCATCCCCCCCCCCCCCCCAGGTTTTAGGGAATAATGTTTTTGTTTTTTTTGTGTATCTGTACACGAGTGGGAAAGAAAAAATTAACTGTATGAGCTAAGACTTGTTAATTCTAACCTTCAAAAAAGTAATTTATACATCCACTTTAAATTTTCGCTGCGCGCTTCGTGCGCGAACAGATTATCTCAGTTTGTTGTGTAAATTGCGTATGGTCTGGGGTGAGTATTTTTTTTCTGTACCGGGACGCGTCTTTTTTTTCCGTACCACTAATGCGTCAGTTTCCTCAAAAACTCCTGAAAGCGCGCTGGTTAGCCAAGTCTAGCTCGCGTGTGTTGATTTACACGCCAGCCTAGCCATTATCTCAATCGTGGTTTCACACACCATGATGACTGTGAGTCAGTGATGTGTCCGAGTCCAGTCAGTCCGAGTCCGAGTCCAAGTCCGAGTCCGGCCTTCCGAGTCCGAGTCCGAGTCCGAGTCCGAGTCCGAGTCCGGCATGTCCGAGTCCGAGTCCGGCATGTCCGAGTCCGGCACATGTGCAAATATAAATAAATAAATAAATAAATAAATAAATAAAAAAATAAATACATAAATAAATAAATAAATAAAAAAAAAAAAAAAAAAAAAAAGAAAAAAAAATGAATGAATGAATAAATAAATAAATTAATAATTAATTAATTAATTAATAAATAAATAAATAAATAAATACAAAATTGAATAAACAAATGATTGAATAAACAAATGATTGAATGAATGAATAAATAAATAAATAAATAATTTTGAGACAATTATGTTACATAGCAACGACTTTTACCTAGCAACCACATATATGACCTATATTTAGCAGTTTTGTTTGCCTTAGAAATGTTATATAGGCCTGTATTACTTTGAGAACTCGGTTAACATTGGTTACACAAACATTTTAAATACTTCAGATTCTCCATGGATACCGTCATGTTGCCTAGCAACACTATTTTCCCTAGCAACCACACATCTGACATATATTCAGAGGGTTATTTTGCCTTTCCTAGGCACATTTGTTGCTGTATTGTCCTACATTAAGGCCCATTAACAAGCTCCACAGTGCTATACCCGGTACTCAACACTCCTAAATCAAATTTCTCGGAACTAACATGAGCAATATTCCTGATTTTTAATATAAATAAACACTACAGGTGTGGCTTTGTCTGAGAACAGTTTTAACGATGAGGGTAATGTTTCAAGGTCAAAGGGGTTTTCAATAATTAACCTTTGGATGTATATCAATATATAGATGGCTTGTTTTGTACTTTAATGCAATGTTCGGCTCTTATTATAGACTTGTATAACTCTGAGTATAGCCTATCCAATAGGCATCGTGCTGTCTGGCAGGTTCTACAACGCGAAAGGCTGAGTTTGAGCGGGGCAGCGCGAAGCCTATCGCCACTCGTGAACGTGAAAAGTTATATTTTCTTTTATTTACATAGAAAATCTTCGTAGAAATGCTACGAAGCCCATATTCATATGCCACAAGACCAGGTTGATCAGCTGTTTGTGAGTGTTAGTCTTCGTTTGGAAGCTGTAATGTAAAACCAAACGCGCAACCTTTCACAATACACTGTTAGTGGCATAGAGTAGTGGTTGTTATAGGGTCTCCGCTTCGGACTAGCGTATGCTGTATGCTGCACTGAACATACCACCGCGGTGCACCGGACCGGGTGCGGACGCGTCCATTATTTATAGGGTACGTCATTACAAAATATGTTGTTTTCTTTTAAAATAAAGAGTTGAGATTTGATATGGATGCAAAAAGGTAATTCTATACTTAAGTTTTCATTGTAATGTATCTCATATTTTATCATTATTATAGTTATGATAATATTAATATCTGATACTAAATAAACCCTTAATACACGGTGGAACACGCCACCGATTAGGCATACGGTATCCACCTCTAGCGATCTGATTGGTTGCTGATTTCTCTCATGAATAGTAATGCCTTATTATCTTTGCTCATTAATAAATTACTGCGAATCCAGTGCTTAAAGGCTATATATGGAGCCAGTTTACTAGTATGTAGCTCTCTCACAGCTAGCTAGCTCGCGATCGCATAGAGAATCTCCAAGCCATATAGAGCCTTGACTAAAGGCTACTCTGAGTACTGAAATAACTATTAATACACATTTGAAACAATGAAAGTATCCATGGATACTGATATGTTGCATGGCAACAGCATTTTGCATGGCAACCACACATTCGACATTATATTAGGGGGATCATTTGACCTTTCTGGGCACCTTTTTGCTGTATACTCGGGTTACAAGTTTAACATTTCTTTTTGCAGCACACATGTAATACTGTAGATAATCAATACAGATTTGTATGACGGTTGCCTAGCAACAGTATCTAGCCTAGCACCAATTCATTCGGCCTATATCCAATGGGTGTTGCCCTTCCTCATGACTTTTCTGCTTTAATCGTACATTACTGTACATACTCAGCTAACTTTTAAAGTCATAAACGTTACATTTTCTTTTCTTAATTGAAAGGGAGTGTCCATAGCAACACAACGTAGACGTAATTTTTAAAAACAGGTCATGCATCATGACCTCCCTTTCAAAATGGACTGTCCTGAGTATGTATTGTGTGCCTATATTTGGTACAACATGCATGTTAAAGGATAGTGAATAGAGATGGTGGACATCAGCGGAGTGTGTTCACCATACTAAATATGTCATGTCAAATGTTTGCGTATAAAACATTTTAGGCGACAAATAACATTAACCAAAAAGCACCATTTAAGGGATCGATCTAGAAACTTTGTCAAAATCTTCAAAACTTACTTGGAACCTAAGTGGTTCTCAAATATTTGTATATACCAATATAGTATGGAAGAGTATTCGGTTGCATGACATTAATTTACCATTGAATGTTTACACATGACTTATGAAAGGGTAGATGAAATGGTTCAGAATTGATTTGATGAGGTTTTAGCATTTGTATGCATTTGTTTGGTCTAATTGGCTTGGATGATCCGAAACTAACACAGTATCCTAGCAAATGTAAGAATGAGATTAGTAGGTAAAGGTAAAAAAAATATTGTCCTTAATATAGAGGTGGAACAAGAGAAGAGAATCATCATTTGATATCATCACACAGCGATCTGCCAATAGCTTGCCAGTCTTAGTCTACATCACTAGCCTCTCTGCTAGATTGTTCATTGATCACAAACGGCATGCACAAACAAAAACTGGATACCTTCCTTACTTCAGTGGGCAGAAATGACAAGCAAATACTGTTCAGTGACTTTAATGTCAGAGTAAGTCATGATTCATCACTATGCCTATGGGAAGGTGTCACTGGAAGAATGGAGTGGGCACCCGCAACAACAATTGATTACTTCTTTTGCAGACCTGCGAAGCACATGCCTTAGAGATAACCAATGCCATCTTTTGAAACCTCATCAACGACGGCATTGTCAGTAAAATGAGACGTGCAGGATGTCAGAATAACCAATTATATGTGTGGGGCAGACTGTTGGACAGACCCCCAGGCGCATCATATATAAGATAAAGCTCCAAATTAGACCAAAGAGGCGCCCACAGGGAAAGGAGCATAACAATGTATACACTGAAGAATCCTGATGTGGCTGGAAAACTCATCTCAGATCTAGGCGATCAGCTGGCAGACATTTTACACGTTGTTGACAACACTGAAACAAATTGTGAATGACTGTCCACCCGCAATGTCTATCAACGTCTACCCGCAAGATGCAATGACTGGTTAGATGGGCATGATGAAGAAATCCACCGAAAATCATAGACGTAAACATCGTGCTCATCAAAATTATCCATCAGTAATATGTTTCTAAAAAGGGGTCCTACACTAGTCAGTGCTCGTAAATACAGGCCAAACAGGACTCGTGGCTACATTCAAAGGCATATGAAATCCAGGGCTATACTGACTCAAAGCGGTTCTACGGGGACATCAACACCCTCTATGGACCTCAGTCGTTAGGGAGGTCTCGCCTTCTAAGTTCTGATCGGTCAACTCCCTTATCTCCCTTATCTGAGAAGCCGGATATACTGAAGAGATGGACTAAACACTTTGAAGCCATCCTCAATTGACCAGATGCCCCCGATTAAATCACACTGATCATGAATATTTCACCCGACAATGTTGAGGTCAAGAAGGCTACTAGTTTGCTCTCAAACGACACATCTCCTTGATCAGATGCCGTTCCTGCTGACATCTACATAGATGGACGTCCTGTGCTTCTTGACAAACACACTTTGCTGCTACAATCCGCCAAGGGCTTCGATGGCTTGTTCCACAAGAACTCAGGGATGCACGTATTATACACCAGTCCTCTAAAAAAGAACAGGATATCGCTAACTATTGAGAGGGCGAATTACCAGGCTGCTGTCTGGAAGGCAGCTCTGACTGCAGCCCCAGAGATAACTGGCCCTGAGGGAGAGGGATGGAAACTCATTGACGGCAGACTGGTGGTTGACTGGACTAAAGCGGCTCCGGCTCCAAATGCCATTCTGGGATTGGTTGCCTACAAATGTCGCACAAACTGTGAGACACGGTGATGTGGGTGCCGTGCCAATGGACTCCGCTGCACAGATGCATGCGGTTGTTGTGACTGCCAGATATGTGATACTGATGCAGATGCAGATGAAGCCGACGAAGATAGTGACAATTAATATGTGTAACATGGTGTAGATTTGGCTCTATTTAATCAACTCCTCGTGGGCAGTATATAATCTGATGATGGTATCATTTATTATAATAATAAAACAATAAATGGATTCAAATCAATACATTGCCAAGCTTAGTGTCAATTTTGTACACACAGATACTAACACACATACGCACACACACTCACCCACCCACACATACACACACAAACACACACACACACACACACACATACGCGCGCACACACACACACACACACACACACACACACACACACACACACACGCACACACACGCACACACACACACACACACACACATATACATATATACGCTATATGTAAAGTAATCATAATATATAACGCAAAATATCCCAAGAAAGACGATGAAATAAACTGGAATACAAGTCGGATGTGTGGTTGCTAGATAAAGTGTGGTTGCCAGGCAACGCATTGATCTCCATGGATAACTAAGTAGTCTTCATATGTTGCACCATCAAGTTTAATCAAGAATCTACTTTGACTAATGAATTTACTTTCACTATTGACTATACAGCAAAAAATGTGCCCAGGAATGGTAAAATAACCCTTGAAATGTATGTTAGATGTGTGGTTGTTAGGTAGAATAGTGTTGCTAGGCAACGTGACGATATCCATGGATAAACTTAAGTATTGCAATTGTGTTTAACCAATGTTAACCGATTACTCAAAGTAATACAGGCCTATAAAGCAGAACATTTCTGAGGAAGGGTAAAAAAATGCTCGAAATATGTCACATATGTGGTTGCTAGATAAAAGTCGTTGCTAGGCAACACATTTGCCTCCATGGATAATCAAATATATTCAGTTAGCTTTGCACAATCAAGGTTACTAATGTTATGTCTTGTCTATTTATAATTTCAAAAAGTAAACATATATATTTGTAAACCTTAAGTTTACAAGTTATATTGTCTTAATCGACTGGATTTATTTTAATTGTACACAATTGTACAGCAAAATGGCATTTTCATGAAAATGGTGGTTTGGTTAGGCATATCCTAACAAACACCTGTATCAGAGAATATTGTTGAAATGCTTATTTTTCTTGAAGTTTATCACTTTAGAATCAATATAAGGTCCATCAAAGTGAAATTAATGGCTCAGAGAATTTTATATTCAGTTCTGAAAAGAAAATAACATTGAAAAAAGAAAACGGCTAGCATATAACAAGGTAAAATTGGATGCTAGGGAAAATTATGTTGCTAGGCAACACAATTTGATTAATATTTACTTACAAATTATGTCAGACTGTCCGGAATGATTTTTTCATTTCATTAATAGTGTTTAAATCATTGGAAACATACATAAACAAATATATATATTAACTAATTGGTAAGTAACAACATTTTCTAAATTTCAGTTGCATTTCATGTGAAAAGGGGCATGTGTCACATAATAGGCGTTGCCATGGTTACGAGCAAATATTTTTTCGGGGGGTTAGCATTTCTCGGGAGCTGGGTTCATGACCTTTCCTCTGATACCAAATTTTCCATGCCCCTCCGGGGGTGCAGCCAAATCCTAAAATAATGCTCTTTTTGGACTTGGCTCATGGACTAATTAGTTAATTAGTTTGGCCAGTTGCTTTTCGTAACTTCCCAAATGCTGATTTTTAGCTTGAGAATTCCGGACGATTTTAAAACAAATACAGTGTATTGGAAATAAATCTAGGGATGTGCTTGAATATTGACTCACTTTGGTTGATTTCTAAGAGATTTTTCTAATGTCATTAACTCTGAGGAAATAATTAAATTTACCGCACACAATCATGAGACCCTTACGTAGCACCCTCACTTTGCTCAATTTCTTGAGTAGGCTTGAATCCGGTGCCACTGCATTGTGATCACTGCATGTGTCATTCATAATAGCCAGTCATGCAGAGCCAGCAAATTCAATAACCACGTTTACTGAACTGTGTGTCTATTCAAATTCCAATGAAAGCCAAACGTGTTACAATATCGGGCAGGCAAGTATTTGCAAACGGTTCAACAATGCAGTAATGCTCAAAGGCACGGTCAGTGGCGCAGCGTGTACTAAACTATTCATGATCGAGCATTGTATTGGTCCGATCAAAAGAACACATTCGCTGCAGTGTAAAAACATAGGCGCATAGTGAGGGTCGCACGTCACAAATTGGTGCATTGTGGGATAGAACAAGCTCGCTCGCGAATTTGTGTCATTATAATTTCAAAACCAATTATAAGAACCCACAATCATACTTTTTTCATACAAAATTGTGTTTATTGACCTAGAATATCTGTCTTTCAATCATTAGAAGCTTGAAATCGAATGGAAGTCCACTTTAAGTACACTTCATGGTATAGATAGAGGATACATTTAATTGACTATGACAGGTCATACATGAATGATTACGAATTCATATATACCCCACCTGTAAATAATTACGCATTTTATCGCAATTGATATGAACTAGTGGTTGTATATATGAATACTCCTATAGTTTGTCATAGACAAACTCGGAAAATACAAATAAAACAGTCAGGGCCCGGGTATAAGAGCATATCTCGTGTTATTTGGTATACTCAACACATGCAACGACTGAATGGATGCTCCATTTTTGTTGTTGCTATTAATTGTTTGAAAATAGACCTTGCTATGGGCAATTGACCGTGACAGGTAATTTTCATTACAGTTCTATTTGCACTGGTATAAATTACAAATCATAATTTGGAAGTAAGAACTAATTCAACGAAGAGAAATATCACATGCTGGTAGTGGTGTTCATGGTGACCCACACTGTATTGTGGAAAGTAATTAAAAGTTTACAAATAATTTAGTGAATATTAATTGTATTTACCCTAAAATTTCGACAGATGTTGACAAAAACTACTAGTAGAAATGTCGGGTCTGGAGATCATTTTGCATGGAAACCACCGAGAAGAAGAGTTCTTTTGCATGTTCTGAGTGGTCAGTTTTGGTATGATACAAATTATTAAGTAGACAATTTCATTTCTTTATCATTTTCTTTTTAGGACAGATTTTGACAAAAGAAAGTACCTGATAGTAAAAATGGCGAGTCTGGAGAGCATTTTGAAAACCATCAAAGAGCGCAACATCCTCGTGGTACGATTTGAGCAGACGGACATACATGGCGTGGCGAGATCCAAGTGCGTTCATGCGAGCTTCTTCACCGAGAAAGCAACGAAAGGTCTCGGCTTCGTCCTCTTCGAGGGGCTCTCGACGACCGTACTGGGCGATGTCGTCCAGGGAACGGGTTTCGGCGAGGAAATCGGGTTCGCTGACGGCCTGATGTTTCCAGACTGGGACACGTTCGTCGTGCTGCCCTGGGTGGAGCGGACCGCGAGGATCCTGATCGAGCCAACGCGCGGCGGCGAGCCCGTCCCAGCTCATCCACGGTGCCTGGCCAAGAGGCAACTCGAGAGACTGCGATCTCTGGGTATGTCGCTTCTCGCCGCGCACGAGTACGAGTTCCGCGTCTTCGACAAGGCCACGCTCGAGCCAATCAACGGCGACGCCTGCGCCCACAGCACGATCAGGAACACCCCTATCATCGGCTTCATCAACCATCTCTTCGAACACCTGCCGCAAGTGGACGTCCCTGTCGAGGTGATGCACAACGAGTTGGGTCCAGGCATGGTCGAGGTGACCTTCAAACCGGCCTACGGCATACGGGCAGCGGACCGAGGGCACACCTACAAGACGTCGATCAAGGAAATAGCGCTGCAGGACGGCTACGTAGCGACGTTCATGTCCAACCCCTTGTCGGATGACTTCTTCAGCGCGTGTCACTTCAACCATTCCCTGTTTGACGTCGATGGTAAGGTGCCTCTTCTCTACGACGCCGCCCGGGGGGTAGACGGCAACCCGGGCCTCTCGGAGGTGGGACGGCACTGGCTGGCGGGGTTGCTTGCCCACGCTCCGGCGATTCGTGTACTGACGGCCCCGACATTCAACTGCCTTAACCATGTTAACGGAGTGGACCAGTTCAATTTCCTCCCGCGTCACGCGACGTGGGGAATCGACAACCGCTCGTGCCTCGTGCGAGTAAAGATCAACGGGCCCAGCGGCACGTACTTCGAATACCGCGCCGGATCGTCTGCATGCAACCCCTACATCAGTCTCGCGGCCGTTGTCGCCGCGGGAGTGGACGGCGTAGTCAAGAAGCTGGAACTTCCGCCGCAGACAACGGGGAACGCCTTCCGGGAGGAAAACGTCCCTCCAGAGACGCCCGACCTTCCGACCAACGCTCGGGACGCCGTCCAGAGGCTTCGACAGGACAGCGTCATCTGCGAGGCGCTTGGCGAGGAGTTTATCAAGTGCTTCTCGGCGGTCAAGTTGCATGAGGCCAAGGCGGCGAAAGAAGCCGGAGAAAGTGGAGATGATAAGTGGGAGTTTAAGAACACTTTCTATTATGTGTAATATTTACGTCCTTTATGTACGGTAGCTGCAAAGAAGACAGAGCCATTGGTGTGGCTCTATAGGCGAGGTGTTTTTTTTTTTACCAAAGTAAATAATGCACAACATTAATAATATAATTGGTGATTAGTATTCATGGGATTAATATAAAAAAGGGTTGATACAATGACTTATTTACAATGTTGTGTTATCATAAAGATTATAGATCGTGTATTATTAATAGTTGTAAGGCCTCAGTTTGCTATTGGATGTATGAATGTGATGAGCTGAGGAAATGTAATTTTATAATTATAATGCGTTAAAGGGGTAGTACAGTTTTGGTAATGGATGCGCATTAGCA
>JBAMJV010003814.1:0-112500 GCA_037951105.1 Echinarachnius parma | reverse complement strand
CATAAGGCGCTATATTGGAAGGATTCTTCAAACTGATATAGGTGCGCTATTGCTAGTACTAGGGAACGACTGTTATGTTCTTGGTTATTATCGTTGATAATGATTATTATCACACATTAAATAAAACGTGATAATAATGAATGATATACATTGTAGACACATTTGGCTTCATGTCGGGTCGTCATTTTTTTTTTTTTTTTTTTTTTTGCCAAACGATTGGGGGGGGGGGGGGGGCACGTGGCCCCCCGTGCCCCCCCGTAGCTACGCCACTGGTTGTGATGTAGGCAGTCCGTTGTCTACATTATAGCCCGCGTGTTATAACTGACCAGTGGGCATGGGTGTGTCGAGATGCGGTCAACAGTAACAGCCCAGCTAAGAACTCGAAAGTTATAAAGAAGGGTCGGTATAAAAAGTCAGGATCATGTTAATTCGTATAAGCTTTGATTTGGCTTTGTCCCATGCATACTAGGGCCCCATCAGTATGTAATAACGTTCTCTCATTTTGAAAGGATGTGCAGTAAACCATTACAAGAAATTTAAGTACGGATTGAGATGGCAACAAATTCGACATGGTTGATTTGTTATGGTCTTTTGTAGCACTTCTCTACAAAGGAGACATGTTCTGGGGGACAATCGCCTTGACTTTAGTTAACACTCCTGAAGGAAGGGGAACTATACAGAGAGCGATTTATCCTCGGGCCGAGGAGCACACCCTCGCTACGCAATGTCGTATAGTATTATATAAGAACCCTCTAAAACGCCAGATTTATCACTCCAATTACGACACTGACGCCGACCTTTCTTTCTAAAACATCACAAGCACCACTTTTACATTAAAGGGATCTAGTAACTTTGTTGACATGTTTTTACAGGAAACTGTTAGTCCCCAACTTTCTGGGCATACATTCATTCTTTAGTAACTTTTGAACCACCAATATTGTTGTTTTCTTGCATTATTATTTTAATGTAAATTTAAAGGGATCTAGTAACTGTGTTGACATGTGCAAAAAGTGATGAAGGGTTGATGCAATGTATATTGTTGTTATCTCATATGTCCACAGGGTATTGTGTGAAAATTTCAAGTCAAATGGACATTGCATGGCCAAGTAATGAGCGAAATTGCAAAGTGATATTCACTAACTCACTGCACTCACTTTGTACACGGTTTCAAAACTCCGGGGGAGTTTTTCTTATCTGAATACTTCGATCGTACATATCTTTGTAACGAAAGGGAAATTTGAAAAACCGAAACCGGTCCCATGATTTTATTGTTAATACGAATACAACAAGGTATGAGGTAACCGCTAGAATTACAATTTTATTTTGAGGATTTGGACAATGTTACTATTCGTCCCTTTAAATACTCTCCGCTTGATCAGGTTTGGGATTGGACTCGAGATCTTGAATACATCGTCGCTTTCCGTTCAATTTGACGCCGACACAATTCAGAACTGTTCTCGGTTGATCGGAACTCCAATTAATACGGGTAAGTAGAAGACTTCGTAATACACATTTATTGTTTTTCATATTCGAGAGGAATTTCTTTAAACGTACCCGACAAATTGAAATGATATCTATATTAAATTAATTGTTTATAAAAGCGGTGACTGTCATATTCTTGCCACATTGAATGGTGGTAAAAAGGCACATATGTTGTGTGTTGGCTCTATTCACATCGAAATGGCTCACAACTTGTTTTTTTTTCTTTTTCAAAATGACGTATTCGTAAACATGTATATTACCTAAAAGCAAATTATGTCACGTTGATAATTCGATGTACAATTTATTCTTATTTCCATTCAAATTTGAAGTATTTTGATTGTCAATTAAAGAAAACCTATCTGATGTGAAAAACAAAAATCGGCATACTGGAGGCTGTGGCTAAATGATTCCGAAACAATTAAGATGAATGTATAACTTTATAGTTTAGCCCATGCTAGTATAGGTTTTCCCATCCATTTAAAAACTTTCGTCATTCAACTTTATAAATTTGTACTTTTCGTCCCGAGAAGTCGAGAACGTGCCAATGCCAACTTCAATTTTGTCCACCAATTTTACAAAAAAATCCATTAAATTGAGTCGTTCGTCACGCATTTTCGTCGAGTACAATTCAAACTCGGCAGTCACAGTTTGAATTTGGCCAAACTAATTGATCAATATTGTTGAAATAGTATAACAAAGGCTTGTGTGGTAACATCCGTACCTTAGTTAAATGCGGAAATATCGATTGAAACCATACCATATACCATATTGAAACACACCCTCGCTACGCCATGTCGTATAGTATTATATATACAAGAACCCTCTAAAACGCCAGATTTATCACTCCAATTACGACACTGACGCCGACCTTTCTTTCTAAAACATCACAAGCACCACTTTTACATTAAAGGGATCTAGTAACTTTGTTGACATGTTTTTACAGGAAACTGTTAGTCCCCAACTTTCTGGGCATACATTCATTCTTTAGTAACTTTTGAATCACCAATATTGTTGTTTTCTTGCATTATTATTTTAATGTAAATTTAAAGGGATCTAGTAACTGTGTTGACATGTGCAAAAAGTGATGAAGGGTTGATGCAATGTATATTGTTGTTATCTCATATGTCCACAGGGTATTGTGTGAAAATTTCAAGTCAAATGGACATTGCATGGCCAAGTAATGAGCGAAATTGCAAAGTGATATTCACTAACTCACTGCACTCACTTTGTACACGGTTTCAAAACTCCGGGGGAGTTTTTCTTATCTGAATACTTCGATCGTACATATCTTTGTAACGAAAGGGAAATTTGAAAAACCGAAACCGGTCCCATGATTTTATTGTTAATACGAATACAACAAGGTATGAGGTAACCGCTAGAATTACAATTTTATTTTGAGGATTTGGACAATGTTACTATTCGTCCCTTTAAATACTCTCCGCTTGATCAGGTTTGGGATTGGACTCGAGATCTTGAATACATCGTCGCTTTCCGTTCAATTTGACGCCGACACAATTCAGAACTGTTCTCGGTTGATCGGAACTCCAATTAATACGGGTAAGTAGAAGACTTCGTAATACACATTTATTGTTTTTCATATTCGAGAGGAATTTCTTTAAACGTACCCGACAAATTGAAATGATATCTATATTAAATTAATTGTTTATAAAAGCGGTGACTGTCATATTCTTGCCACATTTAATGGTGGTAAAAAGGCACATATGTTGTGTGTTGGCTCTATTCACATCGAAATGGCTCACAACTTGTTTTTTGTTTTTTTTTCTCAAAATGACGTATTCGTAAACATGTATATTACCTAAAAGCAAATTATGTCACGTTGATAATTCGATGTACAATTTATTCTTATTTCCATTCAAATTTGAAGTATTTTGATTGTCAATTAAAGAAAACCTATCTGATGTGAAAAACAAAAATCGGCATACTGGAGGCTGTGGCTAAATGATTCCAAAACAATTAAGATGAATGTATAACTTTACAGTTTAGCCCATGCTAGTATAGGTTTTCCCATCCATTTAAAAACTTTCGTCATTCAACTTTATAAATTTGTACTTTTCGTCCCGAGAAGTCGAGAACGTGCCAATGCCAACTTCAATTTTGTCCACCAATTTTACAAAAAAATCCATTAAATTGAGTCGTTCGTCACGCATTTTCGTCGAGTACAATTCAAACTCGGCAGTCACAGTTTGAATTTGGCCAAACTAATTGATCAATATTGTTGAAATAGTATAACAAAGGCTTGTGTGGTAACATCCGTACCTTAGTTAAATGCAGAAATATCGATTGAAACCATACGCTCGTAATGCACGCCACCAGCACACCGCTGAAATTGGGCCTAAATTCACAGCCCGTTCGCCTCTATCCGCCGGCCTGGGTATTGGTCGACAAGCCCCGCACGCCGTGCATACGTGCGCTTGCATAGCTTTTGCATCCAGTGTATAACCGGTTGTAATTTTCATTACAGTGCTGTTTGCACTGGTTTAAATGACAAATCATCATTTGGAAGTTAGAACTAATTCAACGAAGAGAAATATCACATGCTGGTAGTGGTGTTCATGGTGACCCACTCTGTATTGTGGAAATTAATTAAAAGTTACAAATAATTTAGTAAATATTAATTTTATTTGTCCTAAATTTTCGACAGATGTTGACAAAAACTACTAGTAGAAATGTCGAGTCTGGAGATCATTTTGCATGAAAACCACCGAGAACGAGTTCTTTTGCATGTTATGCCGTGGTCAGTTTTGGTATGATAAAAATTATTAAGTAGACCATTTTATTTCTCTATCATTTTTCGGACAGATTTTGACCAAAAAAAGTACCTGATAGTAAAAATGATGCGTTGGGAGACCATTTGGATAACCATTAAAAGAGCGCAACATCCTCGGGCGTTCCCGCAAGCTTCTTCACCGAGGAAGCAACGAAAGGTCTCGGCTTCGTTCTCGTTGAGGGGCTCTCGACCGTACTGGGCGATGTCGTCCAGCGAACGGGCTTCGGCGAGGAAATCGGGTTCGCTGACGGCCTGATGTTTCCAGACTGGGACAAGTTCGTCGTGCTGCCCTGGGTGGATTGGACCGCGATGATCCTGATCGAGCCGACGCGCGGCGGCGAGCCCGTCCCGGCTCATCTACGGGCACGTACTTCGAATACCGCGCCGGATCGTCTGCATGCAACCCCTACATCAGTCTCGCGGCCGTTGTCGCCGCGAGAGTGGACGGCGTAGTCAAGAAGCTGGAACTTCCGCCGCAGACAACGGGGAACGCCTTCCGGGCGGAAACGTCCCTCCAGAGACGCCCGACCTTCCGACCAACGCTCGGGACGCCGTCCAGAGGCTTCGACAGGACAGTGTCATCTGCGAGGCGCTTGGCGAGGAGCTTATCAAGTGCTTCTCGGCGGTCAAGTTGCATGAGGCCTAGGCGGCGAAAGAAGCCGGAGAAAGCGGAGATGATAAGTGGGAGTTTAAGAACACTTTCTATTATGTGTAATATTTACGTCCTTTAATATGTAGCTGCAAAGAAGACAGAGTCAAATGAGGCTCTATAGGCGAGGTGTTTGTAAAACCGAAGTAAATAATGCACAAAATTAAAAATTAAACCAACCAATAATAGTGTCAAGGGGCATTTCGGTAAGTACCAATACTCAAGTGTACATTTAATATAAAAAAGGGTTGATACAATGACTTATTTACAATCATATGGCGAATATTGTTTTATCATAATGATTATAAATCGTAATATAGTTGTAAGGTATCGGTTTTATAATGGATGTACGAATGTGATGAGCTAAGGAAATGTAATGTTATAATTATAATGACTGTGTTAAAGTGACCCGTTAATGTTGTCAAATTGAACTAATTAAACCCCATACAGGGCTTTTACATTCCTCTTGTACTTTGTTGTTTGCCCGTTGTTTGGCTTATGCCTTTTGTGGTAACATAAGTATGAAAAGGTTTTTTTATTGTTTTCTTTCAAATTTCTCCCTACTTACAGAGATATGCATGATTGAATTGAAAAGCGTTCCTGAACGCTTTTCGATTGTAGGCAAAATCAATGGGCAGTATACTATTACATTAACATGTTCCCTACTATATTTTGCAGACCCCATAGAGGTAATACATGCCCCATCCGGTTCCCAAAGTCAATGGGTTTAATTATTATTATTACTATTATTATTATAATAAAGTATTTATTTTAACTTATTTTTGTTCATACGTTTTTCCTATTTTGACAGGCATTTGTTTACATTAATCATGTTGATATGTCGATGAGCTTCCTTTAAAAAAATATAAACACTAATGTTATATATATTAGAATTATGATATCTTTACTAGAATGATATCTAATAAACATATGGTATATAATTACATACTCTTCAAATTGTACCATTAGAGTATATCGAAATTTATCAAAAGTTAGAAATGTTTAGAGGTTGTATGTTTGTTTGGTTGGTTGGTTGGCTGGTTTGTTTGTTTGTTTGTTTGTTTGTTTGTTTGTTTGTTTGTTTGTTTGTTTGTTTGTTTGTTTGGTTGGTTGGTTGGTTGGTTGGTTGGTTGGTTGGTTGGTTGGTTGGTTGGTTGGTTGGTTGGTTGGTTGGTTGGTTGGTTGGTTGGTTGGTTGGTTGGTTGGTTGGTTGGTTGGTTGGTGTGTGTGTTATTTTTATAGCTAGTCATATGCCTATAGTACAGATCTTCCAACTTACACAATTTACCACCTAGAACAAAAACAAAATCTCTTAAAGAGATTGATGGAGGAACAACAAATTTCATTTCATGTTCAATTCATTTATTTCATATCCAAATCATTATTTGACAAAATAATAAAATAAATTCACTTGTTCCAAATTAAACAATTCACTATCTATGGCAGATAATTGCCTGAGAATATGGGGAACTTTGTGATATAGCAATTAGCTCCCCAAAATAGAAGGGGTTTACCCTTATTATCAATACCCAAACACGTGGTACGTAGATAATTCGATTTACTTTAGCATATTCTGAATATATTAAGAATATAATGTATGTACGATTGCTTGCTGCGAAAAGGAATATTGGTACAGTTTATAGCCTCCAACACAGAGAAAATGTTTCAAATCTAAAAACAATTCATAATGTGGGTAAACGTCTATGCGTTAACCTTTTTTTTTCTTCTTCAAGTAATAATTTTCCGATGGTCAAACGTGATTTTATTGGTTCCAGTCCGATGGGCAAGTAGTGCTTATCTCTGTACTACATACTCTCAAATAAACAAGTGATATTAATACTAATTAATCTAACAATAATCATACATTTATAACTTGTATGTATGCGTCTGAAATATACTCGTGGCGTACAATAACGCCCCGGAGCATCCTAGCCGCAAGCAATAATTTTGAAACTAATTTACCCTCAAGCAAGGGTGCGAGGGGTGTCAGTTTTAGAGTGCTGTGTTCGGATTATATGGGGGGCTGGGGGGGGGGGGGGGGTAAACTTTCTTTTCTTTCTTTCTTATATTAAAAGGGAATGAAACCCTGGTATTTTTGCATACTGTAACTGATAAGTGCATAATTGCTGTCACTTCTAGTCCTATATTTTCTCATGGGTATCACTAAAAATGGAAAAAATCCATGTTTATGAAACCACTTACAACCTATTTTGACTGACCACTTGAGGCTGCCATGTATTTCATTTCAGCGTGCACTAACAAAAGCGGGTTATGTAACCGCTGGTGTTGAATCTGCTGCTAATGTCGGTGGTTAAGTCAGAAAATTTGCGCGTTTCAACCAATGAGATTTGCGCATTCACAACTCATGATCTGACTTACAATCAATATTGTATGTAAACTTACAATCGATTGTATCTCTTTCTGCAACGGGGTCTATACGTGAAATGACTTGTGCACTTATCAGTCACATTTTGCAGAAATTCCAACGTTTCATTCCTCGTTAAGTTTTTTTGTTTATTTTTGTCAGATTATTGTAATACGTGCCCCGTGCTCCCCCGTACGTAGTACGCCATTGATCGAAGGGTGTAGAACTAGTCGAGGTATAGAAGTTTGTTCGGGGTCTCGAACCGGGTGTCGTAGATCTTGTTCATCGAGGCATCGCTCAGGATACGATCACGGACCTCCGACGCCGGAACGCCGTTTCCCAGGTGGACGGCCGCGGCACCTTGATGAAACAAAAATAAAAAATGGTTAGTTGGGAAGGTCGAATTGTCAGGTATATATACGTGAAAAGTCGTTTGATCATCGTTCTTGTATTCAATGGACAGGCACGCTATAACCTAACAGCTTCATGATAACATAAGCATACTTATCATACTCACAATCATCATCGTCACCATTATCATTATCGTCCACATTGTCCCACCCTCTTTCACATCCTTCTCAGTCACCCTCTTGATTATCACGACAATCACCACCTCCATCACCACCACACCCACCACCACCACCACCACCACCACCACCACCATCACCACCACCACCACCACCACCACCACCACCATAACCCGCTGTTGTTAGTGCACGCTGAAATGTAAAACCACCACCACCGCCATCATCATCTTCGTCATCATCGTCATCGTCATCATCGTCATCATCGTCATCATCGTCATCATCATCATCATCATTATCATATCATCGTCATTATCAACAACAGTATCATACCGGCAACATGCGGGCAGGCCATGCTGGTTCCGCTCCAGGTCGCCGTGGCTCGGTCGGAGGCCGGCGACGAGCTGGTGATTGCAACGCCCGGAGCGAAAAGCTCGACGCAGTCGCCGTAGTTGGAGAAGTACGCACGCTCGTCGTCACTGTTCGATGCCGCCACGCTAATGACCTATATATAGAAGAATTGAAAGTGAGCACAAACATGATATAGAAAGAGATTTGCAATTGTACAAAATATTAATAATCCTTACGGGTCCACAATTTGTCCAAGTTAGAATACCTGCATAAAGAGAGTAGCGACATCTATTGTTCACAAAATGGATACAAAATGGCGAAAGGAATTTAAACCACTGCATGCTCAAAGAAGTTCAGTCATAGTTTAGCGCATTGTTGAACTCAGCATTCCTGTATGCAGTAACTTAAAACAGCTGTCGCCATGTTTTATCCATTTGTGCACACCAGTTGTCGCTACTCTCTTTATGCAGGTACTCTATAGTCCAAGTATCTGCATGACGCCCTCTTGTGTTAACGTCTGCTTATTGAACATACAAGAAGTTCTAAATGGGACATAGCGAGTTCCTTTTACCATTGACAATGATTGAAGCAAAATATGGTCATAACTATCGTATTTTTATGTTTAATGATAGCACACTAGATTTAGCCACTGAAATTTGACGAGATATTCTCCCATTAATTTGTGTGATCGATACCCCCTCCCCCCCCAATTTGAAAATAAAACAAAATAATATTAAGAAAATGTATTTATTGTCAAGGGTTCTGAAAGGCTGTTCATCGAACTTACCGATGGGGAACCAGCGGGGGAGAAGAGACAGGCGTCGGTGTCGCTGTTACCCGCCGCGGCGACCATGATGATGCCACGAGCGCTGGCGGCGTCCACGGCCTCATCGATGGACGCCTGCCGACGGAAACCAAACGACATCGAGACGACGGCGGGAAGCACCGCATTCTTCGTGATGTAGTCAAAAGCTGGAGGAAAAAGTAAAGACACGCATGCATCGTGACAATGATAGAAAAATACGAAGTAATTGCCATAATTATTAAAGTTAACTTCAATAGCAAAAAGGTGATATCATGATGACATGAGGACAGGAACATTGATCACTTTCATTCATAAACCACGTAAACGATTTTTAAAAAAGACTCGAAAAGCGAACAACATCTTCATCTCACTGTACAGATAGTTGTTTTATTAAAGAGATAGGGCTTTGCAAACTGAAGAAAATAATTGCTAAACTGTTTGAAAATATTAAGATAAGTGTACAATTATTTGATGTATACACTAATACAGATGAACAGAAGTCAGCATGCATTTGCATGTCAGTCAGTGAACCTTTAACATTCATTACCTGCAAGAGTGTCTGCTACCGACCCGAAGCCGTTGCAATCGAAGATGCGGATGCCGATGATGTTGGCGTTGCGGGCGACGCCGTGTAACCCTCCTGCTGCGGTCCCGGCGCAGTGCGTTCCGTGGCCGTGGCAGTCAGTGCCCTAGTTACGCCCGAGAATTAAGAAAACAAAATAGGAAAATGTAGCCACATTATCATGATCATGATGATTATATTATATCCGTAGAAAATTTTCAAAGCCAAGACCAAGTACCGTCAACATTTTCGAGACCGAGACCAGGGGGTCAACAAATTTCGAGGCCGAGACCGAGACCATTGGTTGAGAATCCTCTCAGCGGGGTGGGGTGTTCGTGGAAAATTTTCGAAGCCGAGACCAAGAAATTCCAACATTTTCGAGCACGAGACCGGGATTCTTCGCAATTCTCGAGGCCGAGACCAGGTTAATGATGGTCGAGACCGCTAAAAAGTGGTCTCGAGACCAGATAAAATTGGGAAAGGGGGGGGGGGGGGGGTTGAACCCTAACCCCCCCCCCCCCACCCTAGGTACGCCTATGTCTCTGTATACCCTGCCTCCGAACTCTACCTGACCATGGTATTATGACCCGTGGTCTATCAGACTTGGACTTAATCTGACTTTATGATTTGCCTACGGTATTTAGTTTTACTTAGGACTAAGAAATAGGACAGTACTAATTATCTTACGTTCCAGTCATCACCCAAGAAGTCGATGGGATCTTTGTAAGCCCTGCCCCCAAACTCCTCGTGTGTCTCCCTGATGCCGGTATCGAGGACGTACACATTCACGCCGGTTCCATCTCCTGCACAGTATACATAGCGAGAAAGGAGAAGGTGGGTTTAAAGGGACTTAGTAACATCGACCAAATCCTCAAAATCCAATTGGAATTCTAGCGGTTCCCTCATACCTTGTTGTATTCGTAGTAACAATAAAAGCATGGGACAGATTTAGTTTTTTTTCAAATTTCTCTTTCGTTAACAAGATATTTACGATTGAAGTGTTCAGATGTTAAATTATCCACTGGACCGCGAAAACCCTGTACAAAGTGAGTGCAATGGGTTAGTGAATATCACTTTGAATATTTGCTCATTACTCGGCCATATATAACGTCCATTCAACGTGAAATTTTCACACAACACCCAGTGGACATATCAGATAACAACAATATACATTGGGTGATTTCAAGTATGGTGTTTAGGGCTGGTGTTAGTGTTTATCACACTGGTGTTTGTGTGTAATAAACACTAACACCATACTTGAAATCACCCATTGTATCAACCACTCATCACTTTTTGCACATGTCACCAAAGTTGTTACTAGATCCCTTTAAAAGGAATCTAGTAACTTGAACTAGTAAGATGAATGGTAAATGGGGATATTATATGGCCAACTAACGATCGGAAATGCAAAGTGATATTCGCTTACTCATTGCACTTACGTTGTACACAGTTTTAACTTTCCAGTGGATAATTAAAACTCCGAACACTTCAATCGTAAATACCCTTTTAACGAAAGGACAATTCTAAAAACCGAGACCTGTTCCATGCTTCTATTATATTGGTAATGCGAACAAACAATGTAATCGAGAATCACTAAGTTAGATTTGTGGATTTGGACAATGTTTGTTACTAGATCCCTTTAAACGGTCCCTATATTATAATCAGGGATGTGCCTGTTAAAAGATGGATAAGATGGATTTCCTATTCATTCTTCGTTAATCAGAGCAAAAATTACTTTTTCTTCCTATGAATACCTTGGATATTTAAGTCATTGTCGAAAGGTATATCGAGCTGATAAATAAGTATAAAAAACATTTAAATTACACCCAACTATTTATCAGCCATTTTCGTAGTCGTATGCATGGACGCCAACAGGTGTGGACGAGGGAGACATGTGTCCCTCCCCCCCCCCCCCCCCCCCCGATGTTTGTGTTCATCGACGTGTGTAGCTACCCCTTCTCTCTTACCTGATCAAAAAGGGACACATAACTTAAATTGTAGAATGTGTACGTCGAGAGCTTTCGTTGAGAGATTTGTTTTCCCTCCTGGTTTGGTGGATGCAAATGTGTTATGCCCTCTGCAGACAGAGCCGACTCGACCCGATCCGACTGGTTTTCAGTCGGATCGGCACAGTTTTCAGTGCCTCGCGACACACATTTTTTCAGTCGAGAGACAGTCGGATGCCAGTCGGGGTCGATTCAACACGATGAATCGGCTCCGACCGACCGGGCCCGACTCTAGCCTGATTGAAAACAGTCGGATAGGGTCGAGTTGGCTCTGTCTGCAGAGGGCTTTACACTCCCTTTAAAGGGTCCGCAGACTCTGAGCGGGAGACGCCGCCATCTGTATGATGTTGGGTATATGGCCGCATCCCTGAAACTCAGGGTGTTCGTCAACATAACTCTGGTTAAGGGGAGCAAGTTCCTACCTTGGATATCGAAGTCGTTGTCGTAAGGGAGATCGCGCTGGTCCGTCCTGTCCAGACCCCATGACTCGGGCGTGACGTAGAGCTCGCCTATGGCGTCCTTCTCAACGTACTTCACTTCCGGGGCGGCATTAACCTTTGATAAGTATGGGAGAATAATATATTTGCATCATATTCATACAATATGATTAGTGTTGTTGTTCTCGGGACCGGTCTCCCTCTCGAGATAAGTCCCAATATCAGATTTGTGTTTCAAGTTTCAAATAAATTTTTCATTTCCAACAGAAAAATGTACAAAAACATACATGAGAAACATTATCATGATTAAATATTATGATAATGATTTAACGTCATTATTAAAGTATTAAGCAGTTTTTGTCATATTTTAACATATTTTAGCAGTCAGATTTAATTGATAATAACACCATGAACAACATACCACTGCGAGGGACCTCTTGTCGAGTTTTACAGCAACTCCCTTCAGAGCGGTGTAAAATTTGCGAGTAATTTCAAAGTCTGCTGTTAAAACCGATGCATCAGCCTCTAAGCGACTGGTCAACGCGTCTACGTCAGCGTTATCCTGTACATGTGATGAAACGTCATAACAGTTAGTTATTACTCGAAATTAAATAATATGCAATTATATAAATTTCCAAATGTGTGATTGTGATACTACTTCTACTTCTACTACTACTACTACTACTTTTACTATTACTATTACTATTACTACTACTACTACTACTACTACTACTACTACTACTACTACTACTACTACTACTACTACTACTACTACTACTACTACCCAGCTAGCCACCTGACGTCGGGCCGATGTCGGAATTTGGTTGCCGGATGTCGGCATATCGCCGTTGGCTCGAGGTTAAAATGTCCGCCAGCCCAACATCGTCACGACGTCATTTTTGTGATATATTGGCATAACGTCATTTTCCGACAATGGCCCAACATCATGTCATGAGATGATGTTGGGCCATTGTCGGAAAATGACGTTATGCCAATATATCACAAAAATGACGTCGTGACGATGTTGGGCTGGCGGACATTTTAACCTCGAGCCAATGGCGATATGCCGACATCCGGCAACCAAATTCCGACATCGGCCCGACGTCAGGTGGCTAGCTGGGTACTACTACTACTACTACTACTACTACTACTACTACTACTACTACTACTACTACTACTACTACTACTACTACTACTACTACTACTACTACTACTACTACTACTACTACTACTACTACTACTACTACTACTACTACTACTACTACTACTACTACTACTACTACTACTACTACTACTACTACTACTACTACTACTACTACTACTACTACTACTACTACTACTACTACTACTACTACTACTACTACTACTACTACTACTACTACTACTACTACTACTACTACTACTACTACTACTACTACTACTACTACTACTACTACTACTACTACTACTACTACTACTACTACTACTACTACTACTACTACTACTACTACTACTACTACTTCTTCTACTACTACTTCTACTTCTACTTCTACTACTACTTCTACTTCTACTTCTACTTCTACTTCTACTTCTACTTCTACTTCTACTTCTACTTCTACTTCTACTTCTACTTCTACTTCTACTTCTACTTCTACTTCTACTTCTACTTCTACTTCTACTTCTACTACTACTACTACTGCTACTGCTACTTCATCTACTAAATTAAACATTATAGCACACAATTGGAAATTTTAGATAAGAGAGTATACATTAATTATCAAGATCAGAAATAAGACATAATCTTGAAAATGTATTATTTTAATTACCAATTTGATAACTTACAAATATCAATTTCGATGAAAAACATGAAATATATGGTTGATTGTCCATCGTGACGCTTAAAAAAAAACAATGAGAATTAACAAGTTTTGTTTATGCAGTTATGCAGATATTGTCGAAGAGTGATATTTAATAAAGATTAATTTCACAAACCTTAAAGACAACGATGTAACGATCATCTATTGTCGCCAGTCGTTCCGTTATGGGAATTGCTACCACTGTGGCAGCAATCGCCAACAATGCAATCAATACTAGTCGTCCCATGATACCTGTTGAATATTACTGATGAAAAAAGTAAATAAACACAAAATTAGTAATGTTCGTTTATTAGAATTTTTAAAAATGATTATTTTGTTTTTATCAAAGACTGATTATACGGTCCGCATCAGCCTTATTATTATATTCTCACGATGGTGCCTTTACATTGGTTGTTAATAGTTTCTTACTGTATATTATATAAAGCGGACTCCTACAAATTGGTTAAATATCATGTACAGCTTCATATTTACGTTGACAAAAATCATTATGCAATAAGTATCCACTTGTTTGTTTAAAATAGTAAAATATTAAGAGATTTATTTATACTAATCATGGAACGATAATAAACGATTTAAATCAATGATCTATATCTACACAGTAAAAAGGAATAAGGATAATACAAATTTCCAAACTTACCCCCACGCCTCCACTCTGTAGAAATGTATTCAATCAGGTATACGCAGTGTGGTAAGAAGCTTCAATCACATCATTATTCAATACGAACACTTAGAACAATGAGTCTAATAACTCTTACGATACGAAATGTACATTATGTCTGTAAGATCTCTACAATTTCATGCATAGCGGTTGTAATAAGACGGTTAAATACATCGACTTTGATATTGGTTTCTTTCTTACCAAATCATCGATTTCAATCTGGACTTCGATACACCCTTACGCAAACGTCGAATGATAATTTACAGGCGCAAGTAAGAAATAACTCCTTGGAAACCTTTGTTTAGATATGAGATTACAACGTTGGGTGAGATAAAAAAACGGTTTGATATCTTACCAATTAGTCAACGATGCTTTAAAGGGATCTAGTAACTTTGTTGACAAGTGCAAAAAGTGATGGGTGATTAATAAAATGTGTATTGGTGTGATCTGATATGCCCACAGAGTAATGTGTGAAAATTTCACGTTAATGGGATGTTTTTTTGCTGAGATATGAGCAAAAATGAAAAGTGATATTCACTAACTCATAGTACTTACTTTGTACACGGCCTAAATTATCCCGTATAGACAATTTCATATCTGAACACTTCAATCGTAAATATCTTTTGAACGAAATGGAAATTTGAAAACCGAAACCCGTCCCGTGCTTTTATTGTTAATATGAACATAATAAGGTATGAGCGAACCACTAGAGTTCCAAATAAGTTTTTAGGTTTTGGACAATGTTACAAGCCCCTTTAATGCCTATTATATCATTGTAACCAACGCATAACTCTTGTGGTTATTATTTTGGTATGTTTTGGTGTTCGTCATTCGACTGATGGGGGTCACTGTCAGTTAGTACTGGTCAGTGGCGTAGCGTGGGCGTGCTGATTGGGGGGGGGGGGGGGGGGCACACATTTTGTGGGGCACACTTTATGTATTTCTTTGTTTTTTTTTCTTTAAAAAATGTTCCCATTATGTTTGTATTCTTTTTCCCCAAGTTATTGGGGGCACAGGCCCCCAGTGCCCCCACCCCCACACCGTACATAGCTACGTCACTGATCGATATATACCACTGTTCAGTGCCAACATTATATTGATATGTAGAGTTATTCAATATGCCTGAATCACGATAATATAGTGGGCGCCATCGCAAGTCCAAAGTAAGACAACTATTAATAGATTTGCTTCTTTTGAGAAGAAATTGTCTTGTTTTGTTGTTGTACTAAGTATTGGATGCCCAATCTAACTTCAAAGTTACTCATTACATTTGTCAAATTTAAACAATATCGCTTGGAGCTCTCAAATTTATCCTGTACCTTGTTGCTGGCCAAGCATGGTAACAGAGGAATGAAACGAGTTTTTAATTCACACAATAAATGTCTTCCTAGTCATGGAGATATTTGAGGCTGTATGAAAAGCTGCAATTCCAGGAACACTTTTCAGTTGTATTCAATATCAAAGAGCAGTAGGTGATATTATCCGACATCGATTTTCACTTGTATTTAACTCGGTAAACAGTGTTCTCTTTCTATAAAACAATTACATAATATTATAAACAAATCTTACAACCATATTGGTAATTATTAAAGTCTCAAATATCACAACCTTATGACGATCGTGGATCACTTAAATGTTTGTAATTATGATCTATTAATTTTTGTGTGTGATGTGAATCGTTCCAATTGTTCACATTCTTCTCGAATTGTAGTATATCGTACACTAATTATGCTTTATTCATACTGTTCAACAGCAACAACAACAATACTAACAACGACAAAGATACGAGTGATCTATACTAATAAGTAGTTTGAACGGTTGGTTTTGGGATTTTTGCAGACGCGTTAAATTCAATCAATTATGATTATGTACGTCTGCATGGGACCGCCCTCTTTCGTCCCCATACCCATACCCGGTCCGATTAGTGCGAAGAGCAAACCTCGGACCACTATTATAGACCTGTGCTGTGCCCCATTTTATAAAACATTGGCGATTGTTGTAAGTGTCCAATTATTGTAACTACCATGTCAACAGCTAATATGCTCCATGTTGATTGGCTGTTGACCTAATAGTTACAATAATTGGACACTTACGACAATAATATTGTAAGTGTTTTATGAAACGGAGCAGACCTCAGTCTTCTAAGTAGGACAGAATGCAAAGAAAGATGGGTTGAGCCGTACCAGCGTACGTATAGCGGTGCCAATTGTTTGCAGGGGTACATTCACATTATTGAGGCGGGGGGGGGGGGGGGTTACACTCGATGTATTTCTTACTTTAAAATAATGTTTCCCTTTATTTGTTTTTATTTCACTCGTCAAATTAATTGAGGGGGTATGAATTATGTGCCCTCCATTCGTCACTGGGTCGAGGCCAGTGGCGGACAGTGGTCGGACTGATTGGGGGGGGGGGGGGGGGGGGGGAGTGGGGCACACACATTATTGGAGGGGGCAACCTTATATGTTTCTTTGTTTGTTGTTTGTTTCAAAAATGTCCCCTTTACGTTTAACATTGTTGTTTTTCTTATACGTTGTTTGTTTGTATCGCTTATCAAAAGTCACTATAAGCTCGGCCATGCCACCTGTGTAGTCCCATGTTTGTGCGATAAAATGTGACCATGGCCGAGAACGTATTGTATTGTATTATCGTACTACATATATTATTTGTTGTTCTGCTGGTATATTTCATTGTTCTTTCATGGCCGAGAACGTATTGCATTGTATTATCGTACTATATTATTTGTTGTTCTGCTGGTATATTTCATTGTTCTTTCATGGCCATCAGTCTGTATAATTATTGCTATAACGTCTCTCTTTCTACTCTATTATTTTTAATATATATTTTTAGATTTCTGGTTTTATGCATGATATCAACGTCATCGGTTTAGCGCCATCTCTTGTTGTTGATTATATAAGTTCTTTTCTATTATTTCACCATCGATATCGATGTTTTTCACCGATTCATATTTCAACACGTATACACACACACACACACACGCGCGCGCACGCACGCACGCACCCCCCACAAACATAATCATTCACATATACACACTCACACATACACATTCACACACACACACACACACACACACACACACACACACACACACACACACATACACACACACACACACACACACACACACACACACACACACACACACACACACACACACACACACACACACACACACACACACACACACACACACACACCACACACACACACGCGCACACGCACACAAACACACACATACACACAGTCACACATTCACACATATCTAATTACTGTCGAAAATAAGAACATTCTTGGACCAAATCTACAAACTCTTGTGTATTTTAATCAAAGGAAATGTTCATATAAATATCAATGGCTGAATTGCAAGAAATAATAACAAGAAAATGAAAGCGTAACAAACAGACTGACAAATTATATCATTAATTCAATACAAAGCGGGCAAGGATACTTGTAAGGCACGAGTTAAATCTTTACAATACTTTGAAAGAAAACAAAAAGGGTTTTTAATAATTGTATTGCACTGTAATTCACAAAGCTTGCGCACATTTCATAATTCAATGAGTATTAACAAATATTAAGCAAAATAATGACTTAGCTGGAAGAATTAATACAACTTATTTAAAAGTAAGAACAAAATTAATGCAAGTATAACAAAGTATATCTCAAACTATGTAAACAGATGTTACAATAAATAACAAAATGAGTCCATTATTAACACAAAATTTGCAAGATATATAAACATGCAAATATAAAATAAAACAAATGTTCATGAAGAAAAGTAGTGGGTTGAACTTGCCTTAGTTTTTTTGTGACTATCTACGTAGGCTACAGTATTATATACAAGTACTGGTTTTACAAGATTGGCATATACCTACAAATTATTTTTTAAATGTTTCCGAAGTAAATAAATTCGTTTATTTTAAGTTTTAAACAAGTGTTTATATTATTGACTCATATTGAGTGCAGGCCACAGAATACGGGATTGTGTACAATAAAATCGAACTAGTAATAGGGAATAAAATAAAGACTACCATGACTACTAGGCCTGTAAAATGTACATGGTTCATGTATATGTCCTTGTTTATTGTTGTACAGTATAGATTTTCCTTTTTCTGAGGTCTCATTTGAATACTTTTCAAATAATAATGACAATAACTACCTTTTAAAATAAAAAGAGAGCTTAGTGGTAAAATAAAAACAATGGATATTCGTTAATTTATTAATGTACATTTCGTTATTAAACACGACACAAACAAGAGTGTTTCATGTTGAATTACGTTCATATTTCTCATCGAATACAAATTTAAAATAAAACACGTTAATATTTGTTAAATGTATACAACTACATTTGGCTTGGAAGCAATTATTCGTGACATCGAAAATCAGAACCGTAACCATATTCAACATAACCGTGTGCAACAATATATTTCAAATAATATACTAAAAGTACAAAATGACCAGCATTTGAATGTCTTAATTTTTTTATAATGGCCAATTATGAAGTTAGTTTTTTACTCTGCAAACTGAGATATTGGCACTCTTGCATAGCAAAGCGCCACGTAATATTTTGTCTCGTAGTTGCCACTCTAACCTTGTTGCGTCCACACCACATCCGCACACCATGTACGTCATGAGTCTGACCATTATAGTCCTGACAATAACGGATGCTGGTATTTGCCCCAACTAATACCAAGAAGGTAAAGCATAGACGTACACAATTGTATACGAGGCGGGGGCTACAAACCTGAGAGGTCTTGACATTTTCAAAATATAAATGTGAAAATAAGCAATATTTGCGCAAAAATCGTAATTTTTATTCCAGCGAAACTATTATGAAATCGCATTTTGGGCACAGTCAGCACGTGTTCGAGGATCAAAAATATTAAGCGCATATTGTTTTGGAACGAATCCGTCACCCCCGGTAAATAAAATACCAGACGCACCCTGGCAGGTATATAGGATAGGCTAGTATAATATATTAATAAGTTTATTCACTCACTCATTAGTTCATTCATCATTTCCACATTCATAGATAATAAATGTGGCAAACTTATACTGCAGCTGGTTTCTATACGTGTCCACACCCCGTGCCGAGAGTCGGATTGTCAACGACTTTCTGAATACCAATACACTAATTTCACGCTGAATATGCGTGCGTAGCTTGATCATGTGCTCTTGGTGTGAACCCAACCTTTTTTTTAAAGGATAAATCTAAGTCTAGAGTTCAGTGTGGACAAAGGGGACTTCTAGGAGATGCACAACCGTCATTCCTGCACATCGTGCTGCACACTTTGAACACGTTTTCTTGATGTGAACCCACATTTTCGAACAATGGATTCAAGTGTCGAGTTCGGTATGAACAAAGGGTACTTCAAGAAAATGTACAACCGTTATAACTGCAAAATCATGCTACATTATATCGATCACGTTTTCTTAGTGTTAACCCGAATTTTCAGACGATGCATGCCTTCAAGTCTTGAGTTCGGTGTTGACACAAGGGTCAAGTTCATCTTGGGAACTGAATGTTTATGTACATAACCCCTTTCTTTCCTTTCTTTCATTTGACATTATGGTATACCAGCTTACCCCAGTTTCCTCAATAGGTATTCATCAACATCAAATCGATTATCAAAGTATTACATTTTGATCTATTCGAGATTTGAAGACGCTGATTGGAAGACATATATTTTGAGAAAGTATCGAAGGAAAATAACTCGAAGTAAGGCTAATTCCTATGGCAACAACGTGCCCGAACACAAGTGCCCATATTCATAAAACCACGCTAGCAACTTTCCTTGCTAAGTATGTTTCAAATAAAACAGCTCTCCCGCTTTCAGTGATTCATACGCATTATAGGTCTACCGACCAAATTCTTTGTCCAATACGATATGGATATTCTTTTCCGGAAATCCAAAATTCGAACATCATAACAATTTATGATGGCAATCGTGAATTCTAGTATCATTTTCCCGAGCTGAATTCAGAGCAAGTGTCACTGTCATAAACTACAATCAATTTCGAGGAATTCTTGTGCATTAACTCGATTGCTTTATTCCGTTGCCTTCTGGTGTTTGAAATCCCAAATTAAGTGAAGGTATTGTACACCTGGGGGCAGGGGCCCGATTACGGACCAGCGACATTTACCATGGTAATTAGCATCATTGGCTCTAACCCATTGATGTCAACATGCTAGAATTGCATACAAATCAACAGAACGTAGCAGAGCACACATACCGCCCTTACTCATTCAGCCGTAAAGGATTACACAAGCATATAGAGAGATCAGTGGAATTAGGTCTGGTCCTGGGTGATGATCGTACTCTCAGCCACAGGCTCCCGAAAGCAATGAGCTAAAGCTTAGTTCGGATTCGTACATCAGATTCGCGTTACCATTTTGCGAACGCCTTGCGTACGGTACGTCATACACACTGGCTCAATATGCAGCATTCACAAACTATAGTCTATTATGTAGTTCAAAATGGCGATCCACGGTGTATACTAGCATCTCCACGATAGACAATCTTTAACAAGGCAGTGAGTAGAAAGAATCAGTACAGCCTAAATGTGACCGACACCGTGTCGAATCTTCAGGCAGAGGCAGTGAGTTGCAACAGTCAATAATTGGTGACAAACACCACGATAAATCTTCAACATGTTCACGCTGACGAGCATTGCTCTTGCTCACTCTCTGTCAGTGTCACATAATCACCTGCATGGTCACTGACCGCGTGATCCGTTCCTGGAGCCGCAACTAGATCTATTGCCACAAACGATGCGTTCTGGTTTGTTGAGCTAGCTAAATGACTGCCTGTACCTATATCAACCGTTTGTCCACCAGGATGTCCTGAAGCAGAGGTAACGTGTGTGAGTTCTTCGGCGTAGTCAGCCATGGGGTTGGTGAAGGTGAGGCCAGATTCGGCGTCAAGGTCCACGTCGACGGAAACGGTATCCTCAGCGGCAAAGACCTCGTTGTACGACGGTGGCATCTCGATGTTAGCCGAGATGGACGTGGCCAGATCATCCGGTTTGGGTGACCCCGCGCTGCCGCCGGTGTGCCCTCCTTCCCCTGACATGTTCGCGTACGGCACCACTTCGATGATGCGCTCTTCCTTCTTGCAGATCCGCGCGATCGCCGAGTTGATCCGCCACGTGTTGATGGCGCCGCAAGCGATCAGCCCGACGAAGAACACCGTCGTCGCAGAGATGGACATCTTCAGAGGGCTTCCCTCGAGGAGCGCCATGGCGAGGTAACCCAGGGGGATGATTGCTCGCGACAGGACGGTGGCAACGGCGCCGACGTAGATGACAACGCGGTAACGGCGGGTTCCCTTGAGGCGGATCACCTTGTGCAGCTTGCCTACGTTGGCGAACAGCATGTCCGTCTCACTGACTAGCATGATCATACCCATGGGGGCGTCCTCCATCGTCACAAGGATGGCCACGATGGTGAGGATCACCATGAACTGCATCAGCATGATGGTGTACTTGACGATGCAGCGCTTGCCCAGGAAGGCGACCCGCAGGAAGGCGACGAGGTGGAAGCCCAGGGAGGCGGCGAGCAGGAGTTGGGCCGGGCGGGCGAGCTCGGTTTCGAAGCTGAGGACGGACTCGTGGTAGACCAGTGTGATGACAATTGCCGCGATGCCCTGGGCGGAGAAGAACACGCTCTCCATGTAGCTGGATAGGAAGAGAATGTGTAAGACATTATTAGTGGAGAGTTCCTTCTAAATTTGAAGACACTGATAATGATACAAAAAATGAGATACTACTTTTCTGTAACCAGGGTAACATATTCATGTTTGGATGTGCGATGACAATTGCTGCGATGCCCTGGTCAGAGAAGAACACACTATTCATGTTGCTGTATTGGAAGGGAAATAAAAATGAATCATTAGTTGATATTGTTAATTTCGTATATTTGAAGACGTAGAGTTATCTTTTTCTGTATAATGAATTCAGGTTTGGGTATGTGACGAGAATTATTGCTGAGATGCCCTTAGTCGAGCAGAACACCCTCTGCATGTATAACTGTTGAATTGATTATTAATTTTAGGGAATAAACAAAACAAATAATTTGACAGAAAATGTATTGCAATAATTATTAAATTTTACGTACAATAATCATATATTCATGTCCGCCGAGAGCGAGGACGATTTCAGCTTTACCCTGGTCATGCTTGTCATATTGATGAGCAGAGTAGATCAAATTCTTAATTTCACTTAATTTGAAGCAAATAATTAAACATAGCCTATTTGAAAATGCCCTTTCTTTTGTGTAAGTTTTTTCTTCTTCTTATATGTATTTTGAACCGATCAGATTACCAGATTGTCTGTACATAACTGTTCTGAGGACT
Source organism: Echinarachnius parma (assembly GCA_037951105.1). Classification (NCBI taxonomy): domain Eukaryota; kingdom Metazoa; phylum Echinodermata; class Echinoidea; order Clypeasteroida; family Echinarachniidae; genus Echinarachnius; species Echinarachnius parma. The sequence continues at coordinate 89,645 of JBAMJV010003814.1, read as the reverse complement.
ATGAAAAAGTGCTAGAAATGTCATAATTGTCCCGATGTGCTATGCAATTTTACAAGAGTTATCCATCAAAAAGCATGATCAATGTTTTGGCATAATTATACAGATTTGTTTTCTTTCATATATTTGTTTGCAATTCTGCTTATGAGTTATAAGTTCTTGTTTTTAAATGTGATGCAATGGTTCGTAGAAGAAAAACAACAACTCATGTTTGAATCTTGCTTTCCAACTTGTATCGTTCATGTTGGCTTCAGCGAATGAATGTGTTTATATATGGATAATTAATTAATAATCTTTGGCGCGAAGTATATAATTATAGGCTTACTACCTAAATCTTGCGGTGCCAATTATATAGACTTGTACCATGTGGCAATGAAAAATGTACACAGAGCTACACTACACCACACATTGGTTATGCATGTTAAGAGTTAAGAGTTAAGAAGTACATTCGCGTCAGATATAATCTCTCAGGTCGATCTGATATATAATTAAGAATAGCTACTCGCCTTTTAAAAAAGTTAAAAAGTGCTAATATTTTTGGCTCCGGGCGCCCCAAAATGAGGGGGTGCAGTTTCGTAAATAGAATTTTAAAAAGTAAAAACGGCCGCTATCGGCGTTACGCATTTGGCACATCAACATCGCGTGGTATGTTATGATTAAGACTATCAAGATGTCTTATATCGAAGTATATATATGTTTGCGCTTGGAGAAATAAGCGGTAACATAATCGCTTAAAGGGATGCCAGAGGGAGATAATACTTAACTTAATTAAGTCACAGTTCGGTGCATGAAAACTTCCAGTTGTGTGCGTGTTTTTCCACACAGTCACTCTTCAAGTATATCTTATACGTATGCCTATGACAGTCTATTTTTAAAAGCGAATGAATATTGACGTGTAACACTTGGCGCCTGAGTAGGCATGTGTAATGCTCTGCTGACGTCAGAGTGTGTTTCAGAAACAGAATCGAAATTATTAAAAAAGACACACACAAGAGGGGTTAAATCGTCCCCATTTTCTTCTTTAAACTGTGATCAACGAAAGTGAGACTAAACTAACAGACTGATACCTGATATGATACTCGTGACAACTAGGGAGAACCCCCTGAAAAAAAAAGTTATTTGTACTAAAGTAAAGACAGGCGATTCCAAATTATCTATTCGTTACAGACGCGAAACCGGAAAGATGTTCTGCTGCCGATGATAAGAAACAAACAGATGGTGTGTACTGTCATGGCAATACAATACAGGTACATATTATACAGGTATATCGCTAGCGGCCAGAACCAGAAAAGAAAATAATATATTCCGGGATCAATCTAGACAGGGGGGCAGGAGGGGGCAAGAGGGGGGCAAAGAGGGGGCAAAGAAAGGGGCATCATGGGTGTGGGCATAGTTTGATCAGGGGGCTGAGGGGCTAATTACAGATAAATAAATATATAAATACAAAAATAAATAAATAAATAAATTAATGAATAAATACAAAAATAAATAAATAAATAAATAAATAGATAGATAGATAGATAGATAGATAGATAGATAGATAGATAGATAGATAGATAGATAGATAGATAGATAGATAGATAGATAGATAGATAGATAGATAGATAGATAGATAGATAAATACATACATACATACATACACACATACATACATACATACACACATACATACATACATACATACATACATACATACATACATACATACATACATACATACATACATACATACATAAATAAATAAATAAATAAATAAATAAATAAATAAATAAATACATAAATAAATAAATACATAAATACATAAATAAATAAATAATAAAACTGCGTATTTTTGTTTGTTAAGGTCGTGTCCACATTGGTATTGCAGTGCATATCTTGTTTTATTTATCCAGTCTTCACGTGATGTTTCTTATCTTCGAAAGCAAACTACCACGTGCAGTTTATACAGTTTATTATCTGGTCTCAAACAAAGACTTCAAAATCAATAGGAAAACGTCACAGATGTCACATGTGACAGGTGGAGACAAAGGCGTCTAATAAACGCAAGAAGGTCGTACGTACAGGTTGCTTTAAAACACCTTCAGCCATTCAACCGATCGACAGTCAGGCACATATGACACACAATGTAAAGTTATGGGCGATAGGTATGGAAACAAGCGACAGACATAACAAACAATCAACACACAAACAGACAAACAAACAAACCAAGAAACAATCACTCTATTAAAAAAGTCAAACGAACAAGTTTTTTTTTTATCATGATCATCACTAGACGTTCATCCTTGACTGTTATCAAAACGTTAACCTTCATCATTTTGTTTTTGACTCGATTTTGATATCTTGTTAGGTGTATATTTGTTAAGATAACCATAACGTCTTGTGATTATGACGATGATTTCGTTTTTAATCACATTTCAACTTGGCCAACTAGCCAGTTAATAACAACTTGTTCAGTATCTGACAATTTGTCAAAACACTGATTTCAAATTTGAGATGGCTCTGAGATAATACAAATGCAAATTTAGCGATGCAGGCCTATTTATATGGATATTGGGCATTTAGTCAGCATCTTGTATAAAATACTGTAATTGAATATACAAATGCATACTTAATAAGTATGACCCTTATATTGCTCGGGGATTTTCTAATAATCAAGTGACTAATTAAGAAAAGGGCGACTTATTTTGACGCGTCCGATTGCCAAATTTCCCGCCCTATTTACGTCCCGTGGGAAGACGGATAAACGGATAAGGTACAATCACGGGATATATGTCCAAGGGTTATCTAGGTTAAAGCACCCTTGTGTGCACACTAAGCCGGGCTCTGTATTGCTGAAGAATTATAGTTAAATCGGGATCGATCTATATATTGTGGAAGCTCGTCGAATTAACGACATTAGAACAGAGAAGGGTAACCAAATAACAAGGGTAATACATAATTTGTAGGTCATTAGCTGTAATTTAGGGGTTGCGATTAATGGTGAACAAGTATAATATTATGATATCAAAACTATGATATAGTATACAGCACCACTTATGCAGTGATTATATGGGTGACAGATTTGGACACGCGTGGCTTAGGGATAAGGAGCATCAATGCTGTGTGGGCGCATGGTGATAGAAATATATATATTTGCATGCACGATTACTCCCTCTCCAGACTTGCCACCGGTTTACAGCGCTTATGTGTGGACGGCGGAGTACGTTTGCGGGATTTACACGGGATGCACTGATTAAACAATTAATTACCGTGTAGACTCCTCGTTAAACCGTGTTTGAATCAACTCGATGGAATTCAAACTATTCTGACAAGCAGATGAATGTGAGTCACGACTTGAGGTAAACACTAAAAATGGTACCTCTTTCTTTTTGCTTTTACATGTAATTATTTGAAGTCAACAGTTACCATGTTTCCCCTTGGGCCTTACATTTCCAATGAAATCCAAGTTTGACGTCGATGTTTTATGAAGGATGGTCTATATACCGTTGCTTGAAATTGGTTCAGTAAAATATGGTTATAGCTAATTGGGACGTGCACCACTTAAATGTGTTGTCATTTGTGTAAATAAAATGACGTTTGATAAAATAAGAGTTTGAATCATTCGTATTTCTCCTACAACACCAACTCGATCAGCTAGCCACTTGTTCGATTGTTTGATATTATTCATGCCCTTTTTTTTCTTCTAAATAACACATAACCATAACCTTTTGACAAACATTTCTTAATCATTATATGTACATAAAGTACAAAATACAAAAAGTACAGAAAATAAGATTAACAACAAAAAAGGCAGGAGATTCCATCTTGGTAATAGTAACACAAAAAGATCAGAAGTTGTGCATTGTATGATGAATTATAATCATGATACAACAATTATTTCTTAAAAAAATCGGAATGACATTTCTCGTTTGTCATTCTGATGAATTTACGGCGGATATAGATATCGATTAAATATTTAATTAAAGTAAACATTGCAAGTATTTTTTGTACTTTGAAAATGCATCAATTTGCTCGATCGTGTTGATGATAGAGCACTGGTCTGGAGATCCGGAGTGGTCGCGGATTTTGTCCGGCCGCAACATCATCAGTCCGGGCAGTGCAATTTAGGGGGATATATTATTTTGGGCTGCTAACTTCAATTTTCATAGGTTTAACCACCCAATCTAACCGAAGCCACTAAATTTACATATAGCCACTAAATCTAACCATAGCCACCAAATCTAAGATATAGCCTCCATATTTAGGGTTAGTCTTGTTCGCAGCCATATTTTTGAAAATGTCAGTTAGCAACCCCCAACAAATATATCAACATCTCGGACAAAATCTGCGCGCAGAGTATGTCCGCCCGGACTAATCCCGCAGCCGGACTATATTCCCGCTCCCACAACCATGACAACGGAGGTATTGGGTTCAATTATTGGCGAAGCCCAATTTTTCTTTGCTCATTTAATCTAGTTGATGTATTTCTGATCAGTTTTCTTGAATATTATCTTGACTTCAAGATTATAATTATAAGATAATCTGGTTACATGTTCAGCAGTGGGGGCCTTATTTGTTTGTCTGCACGGAATCGTCAACCCCCAATAAACAAAACAAGACTTGACTGATTTGGTGTCAACTTATACTGCCATGTGTTTGACACATGTGCGGGTGCTAGCTGTTTGGGGGTAACATGCTAGAATCCGGACCGAAACCCCGCTTGTAATTTGTTAAACCTCGGCTGAACTTCCCCTTCCCAAGTTCAGAAGCCTCATTTTTCATGTACTAGTATAATAATTGTTATCCCCCGCGGGGATCTTCTTAGATATTTTGGATTCGGTATATTACCAGGTACGCCATAATTATTTAATTAAGAAACAATATTGATTCTGTTTTTGAAACAGCGGTCGAGTGCGATTATGATAACTAAATATTCCCATTTATGACCCCTGGATTATTTTGTTCTTGTTCTCTCAGGCTTTTGCTGTTGTTTATGTTTCCCCAGAGTCCCGGCACTGTCTGAGCCACACTTCCCATTCCAACAAAGAGAAACATTAACAGACGATTCCCGTGCAAATCACTTGCTATTTCCCGCCAAACGGTTTCACCGTGTCACGTGACAAATAGAGCGTGTCAAAAAAAGTTTGCATTGAACGGGTAATTTAACAGTGTGCCCCCTTTCGGGGTTTAAAACTGGGGACTAGCAAGGGGGATTCCAAAGCGTTTCCTATTTTCATAATTTTACAAATGTGTTTGTCATTTTTTCTTCTCTCAAAATCATTCTGGTTTGAGACTTTTATTTGAAGAACTCGACGGAAAACTGTTACACGGCAAACGCAAGGGAATACAGTACATTGCTATCAAAGCCTATGCATTCCCGTTATATATATATATATATTTAAACAACTAATCATACAATGCACATTTTCTAAAACAAAACATAGTACATGTTCACGTAAGCTTGATAAGAACGTGGATCAGTTTTAAATGAAATTTTGACTTCTTGTCGTACAAATTTTGTTTTATCAATTTAAAAGATATATTTTGTGATATGCTACTTGGAAACCTTATTATATACGTATACAATTTTATATTTGTTTTATTTGTATATTGTACTTTTGTGATATAATAATCATATTATAATGATAAGTTCACTATCTATTTTTAAGTACAAAATAAGTTCATTATCTGTAAAGCGTCTAGAGGATATGTTATTAAATTAGTTACGCGCTTTATAAGAATTGTATTATTATTATTATTATTATGATTATTATTATATTATCATACGAAACATATAACTTTAGAATACTATTATACTACTTTTAATATTAAACATGCAGTTAAAATCAATCTCGAGGGGAGAGTAGATAACTCAGGAAATGTGGTCTGATGAACGTATAACGTGCTCGTGGCGCTTTCTCGGTTTTGGTACGTGAGGTTATTAGTGAGACTAACGAACATATAAACACAAAAAACCCAGCCTTAATTCTTTTTTTGACGGATTTTGAGTTCTCTAGAACTCATCATCTTGTGAGTAACATCACGACGGATGCAGTAAAACCGGGGGCAAACATTTGAACTCGCATTTAATCACAACTAACGGAAACATAAAAAACGTAACCAAATATTTCGGCAACTAACCGAAAAACCACCTTATCATGCATCTTACGATTTGTAATTTTTTAACATTTTTTGGGGCGCTTGGTGCGAATATCTGTGTCCGTAGTCAACTAGGGGCAACCATTTTAATTTGCATTTATCGCAGCTAACGGAAACATTAAAAAAACGTAACAAAATAGTTCGGTAACTAACCGAAAAACCACTTTATCATGCATCTCACGGTTTTTTTTTTGCGCTTGGCGCGAGTATCTGTAGTTAACTAGGGGCAACCATTTAATTTGCATTATCACAGCTAACGGAAACATAAAAAGTAACAGAATAGTTCAGCAACTTAACCGAAAAACCACATGACTATTTTTCGTTTTCGTTTGTTCGTTTTTTTGACGTTTGATTTTTTCCTAGGTGCGAATATAACCAGGGGTTGAAAATGAATTTGCATTTAACGGAAACATAAAAAGTAACAAAATAGTTCAGCAACTAACCGAAAAACCACATTACCATGCATGAATGTATGAATTGTTACGCTCTTTTTCGTTTTTGTTTGTTTGACGTTTGATTTTTCCTAGGTGCGAATAACCAGGGATTAAATATGAATTTGCATTTATAACGGAAATAAGTTCAGGAATTTAAAGGGGTAGTACAGTTTTGTTAAGGCTGAACTTTAGTAACCAAACCTGGATAGTAACATTATAAACTAAAAGTTATAACTCCACCATGCTCCAAAAGGTATACAAAATTACAAACGACTAAGTAAAAAGCCTGTTATCATTAAAAAAAGAGCCATTAAAACACATGAGGGCGCTTTCTAAAAAGGCATTGGTTTCAACCATTTTCCATACAAAAACTATTTAAAAAACACTTTTGAAAATTTTTGAAAAAGTGAAAGCATTTCTTAAATTTTTTGAACAAAATCGTCTAATTATTTGGGCCCCAAATAATTATAAGATCAGATATATTTATTGATATTTCAGCCATTTCCGGGTCGATTTTGACCAAATGAAGTTTATTCTGCCATTAAAATTGCATGTTCTCTCAAATTCGACACTCAGTTTTTCATTACCTCACAAAAAAATTGTGATATGCAGCGCCCTCTCTACCAAAACTAAACTACCCCTTTAAGGTTCTTATCGCACGGAAGAATGCTATTAATTCGAACAGTAAGGTGATTGGTTATCTTGTGGCCGCACCTCAACAGCAAAATTCGTGTTAAGCGGGGGAGTGTTATAGTTGTGTTTATGCATTTTTGATGAAAACTATTCTGCAGCAATAAAGTGTAATAAAATGAGTCAACTGTGGGCCTGAGCTCATATTAAGCAGGGTAGCTCTTTTGGTACAATCGATTATCGTTCAACAAAAGGGCTCGCGTTTGAGTTATAATAACCCTAATCGTGTTAAGTATTATTTGCAGACACATATAATAAACTGCAATTCAAACTTTATAATTCAATATACATGTACTATAGTGTACGACATCCGCATCCGTTAAATTTGGAAATTATGAATGCTCAATAAAAATATACTACACAAATATTGCCGAGTAATATCTTCGGAATGTGAAATATTTGATGATAAAATTATAAATGTAACTATAGTGTAATATATAGATTTATTTTGTTTGATGGTAAACTAAGGAAGGGCTAGCTGAACCACTAAGTAAACACAAACCACTCCTCTAAACGCAATACATGACAACTCACCATTACATTATATTGGCTCAAAATATTAATTGTGTTTATCACACGAACACTTTAATCATAATTTATGCTACTTTCAAACAAACAAAATCATCGAAATCTGATACGCAATCATAATATATGAGTGCCTTCGGCTATATGGATATACTCGTCATGTTATAGATATACGGGTTATTATAAACCATGGAGAACATATCATACTTCTTTATTGTATATGAAGAGCTTAATTTCAAAAGGCGCTAAACCCATTTTTTTCAAAATCAAATTTGAGTTGATAATAAATATGAGTGCAAAGATAAGCTATACACAGCTAGCTATAAATTCATATTCAGACAAAATACACGATCGCAAACAAAAAATAGAATAATTTATTTTTATATTCCCATAGACATATGACTTGTGTTCAAACTGTCAAAGTTGGGGGAAATAAATGCGATTTTCTCCTAAGTTAAACAAGTGGATTTAGTGCTTTTTGGAATTAAGCTCTTCATATACATGTAGGTTGCTATAGAAAGGAGGGGAAAACCATAATATATTTGCTCATGATTATAAGTGATACTTGCTTAACTCTTACAGCCCCGATAATGCATGGTGTGTATTGATATCATACACAATGTCCACATATGAAAACGTAATTTTATATACCGTATGACAGATATTATACGTGTTTGGCACAGAGCGGGTTAAAATTGATTTTTTTTTCTTTTTTCTTTTGAGGAAGTGTGGCAAAAACCTCAAGGAATTAATTCATCTGTCAGGAGACGGAGGGCTAGGCAGGCTAGCTATAGCCTGGGCAGGATAGAAAATTAAAATCAAAATCAAGCATCCTGCCGATCTGGAAAGCTTCACGTCAGCAGAGCGAGTGCTCACCAACTATATTAACCGCAGCAGCTATATAGCGTTTGCATCTAGTAACATTGCCATAATCGCGACAACTCACTTATAATTCTATAGAGCAATTCTCACGTACCTTGTTGTATTTTTGTATAACCAATACAAAATAATAATATTGGAACCTGTTTTGGTTTTCCAAATTTCTCTTCCGTTATAAAGATATTTATGATTGGAATGTTTGAATTTGAAATCTCCCTGGGAGACTTTCAACTATGTATAAATGTGTGCAATGAGTTAGCAAACATTATAGAAAGACAGATATAACAAAAAAAGGGAGATAAATTAGAGGGGGAGGGTGGGGGGGGGGGGGGGGCAGAGGGCAGAACGTTCACTTCAAGAAGAACTATACAAAAACGTGCATGTATTTTTTGTTATATCCAACAACATTAATTGTTGTGATATTTGCAATCAGTATTTGTATGTTTGTATTCTAAATGTTGTATCATCAACCACCCGATGAACTGTACAATACCACTTTGATACTATGGACAGGTTACAATTCAAATTAGCTTTCATTGTCCTCCAACTTAGGACATTGTGAGACTATTAAAACGATCAATTAATCTATACAAAGGAAGAGTCAACGGAAATTCGAAGCAAGTTCTATCATGTACCAACCTTTAAAAATTGTGTAAATTGTACATTTTTTAAAAATAGAAGATCAAGAGGAAATTGAATGCAAACACTTTCGGAAGTATTCAAGACAGACTGAAAATGATATCCACGCTAGAATAAGAGCAAATTCATGTGACGACACGACACGAACAGACAAAAACACACAAACATATCAACAGCTTATTCAACATCGATGCATTTCAAAAGTTGACCTGATAAAATTAATTACAAAACAAGACATGTTTTGTTTAATTAACAGCTGTAAAACGAATAAGAAAAAACTTGTTTACGCAAAAACAAAGGGATGAAACCAAAGAATTCAAGTCGTAACCTACATGTATAACCATCGAATAAAGTGCAAATAATTAACCCGTTCCCTACTAGCTATTGCAATTTCCATATACTGTAGATTCAATGCAGGACCTACCATGTGAGTCTGTGAATAGGCAATACATTAGTTAAAATGCATTCCAAGTTTTATGTACATGTATAGGCCTTTATGCAATAAAGATACCTGCATGTTCTATGTTAATTGATATTAACTATTTTTTGTATCTAATCGTCTAATTCTTAGAAGAGAGACGATGTCCTACCCACATAATTGTTTATATTTGTATTTTTAGATTTGTTGTATCCCTCAGTTATCCATGATATATACATGTACAGGCCTTCGAAAGACAATAATTATGTCCATGCACTATTTTTCAAATGATAAATTATATTCTTTCACTTTGCCGGGGATAAAAGCGAATATTTTACAGTGTTGGTTTGAGGGGGATCCCCCCCCCCCCAAAAAAAAAAAAGAGAGTTCTGAAACATTAAATGGATCTAGTAACTTTGTTTAATAACATGTGCAAAAAGTGATGAGTGGTTGAAACAATGTATATTGTTGTTATCTGATATGTCCACTGGGTTTTGTGTGAAAATTTCAAGTTAAATGGACGTTATATATGGCTGAGTAATGAGCAAAAATGCAAAGTGATATTCACTAACTCATTGCACTCACTTTTTACACGGATTTCGTGGTCCAGTGGATAATTTAACATCTGAACATTTCAATCGTAAATATCTTTTTAACGAAAGGGAAATTGGAAAAACAGAAACCTGTCCCATGCTTTTATTGTTAATACGAATACAACAAGATATAATGGAACCACTAGAATTCCAATTGGAGGATTGAGGATTTGGGCAATGTTACTAAGTCCCTTTAATTAAGCTAACAAACGGGGTAAGGCAGGAAATAACATTACCCGTACAGGCTAGTCCCTAAAAATGAGCACGCACATAGGATTGGCTCGTATTAAAGGGATCTAGTAACTTCGTCCGAATCCACAAAACTTACTTAGAAATCTTGTGATTCTCCCATCTGCCACCAGGTACCTTGTTATAGTCGTCTTACCAGTAGAAGCATGGAACAGGTTTGGGTTTTTCGAATTTCACTTTCGTTAAGAAGATATTTACTAATAAAGTGTTCGTATTTTTAACTATCCACTGGATAGTCATAACTGTGTATAAAGTCAGTGCAATGAAATATCAAGTATCACTTTGTGCATTTTCGCTCATTATTCGGCCATATAACATCCAATTAACGTGAACATTTTTACAAATTACTTTCTGGACATATTATATCACACCAATACACATTTTAAAAATTAATCACGCATCACTTTTTGCACTTGTCAACAAAGTTACTAGATCCATTTTTAAGGGACTTAGTAACATTGTCAAAATCCTCAAAACTTATACTTGGAAGTTGGAACTCTATAGTGGTTCTCCCATACCTTATCATATTCATATTAACAATAAAAGCACGGGACAGGTTTCGGTTTTTCAAATTTCCATTTCGTTCAAAAGATATTTACGATTGAAGTGTGTCTGTATGAAATTGTCTACAGGATAATTTCATCCGTGTACACTAGTTTGTGCAATGAGTTAGTGAATATCACTTTGTTTTTTGCTCATATCTCAGCCAAAAAACATTCAATAAACGTGAACTTTTCACACATTACTTTCTGGACATATCTGATCACACCCATATATACACATAAAACAAAACATTAATCACGCATCACTTTTTGCACTTGTCAACAAATTTACTAGATCCCTTTAAAAAGGCAAGCAAGGCCCATGGATACCTACGTATGGCATATACGTAAAGAGGGATGTACAGGGAAAACGCGAACTGTTTTTTAACAGACGCGTGGGCTGGCTGGGATTTGACAGGGAAACTTATTTATAAACCTTTGCCGAGTGTTGATGCCAAAAACCCGAGGCGAAAATCCGGTTTAGTAATAATAATCGTGATGTAGCATACACGTACATGTATTTTCACATGCATGCATGCTTTCACGCTTTTTTGAAGAAACAGATGGAGAATATGGCACATATAATATGTACAGTACATTCATATAAGGGAAATTAATATGTTTCTCTGAGCATTCGTGCCACCCCACCCCCACCCAACACAAACACACGAAAACAAAAGGCAGATAATATTATCAGGCCCCTAATATTGCATACCGTATTCAAAGGTTAACCGTTCTACACGGTGTATGTATCTATATGGATGATTTCATGATTTCATTTCACTAATAATCGACAACATGCATGGATATTAATCTGAAATCAATTTTCAAATTAATTAGTAGTGCACGATTGTATGGATCATCTATATAAGTTCAACTTATTCATGTTATCATTAAAGGACTCAAACGTCACCGCATCATATAAAATGTAGGTTACCATGGTTACAGAATGAAGGAAACATGGTCAAGCGGAGGGGGGGGGGGGGGGGGGGGGCGGCTGACCAATCTACCCCCTCTCATCAAGGGCATTCGAATCGATGATGTTTTAATTTACGTTTTAAAAATCTGTGTTTTATTTTTGTTTGAAACCCTACCACTGAGTATTGTCTACCTTATTATATGCGCGTTTCCGTTATTGCGTAATAAACCAAGAAACGGGGACCCATTATTAGTGGTCAAACAGTTAGATGAAAGGTGCATGATGAAGATGAACAAAATTTCCGTATTTAATTGTTTATAGATAACAATAAAAACCTGGCAGATAATTACAAAGAAGACGGGGAAATATTGGGTCTGTCCTATAAATCTCGTAAAAATAATACAAGTCACTTCCGCTATAAAAGGAAGAACACATCAACCCCCTCCCAAATTTGTTTACCCCCATTATAAGCCCCCTCTAAATCCCTTTTGATGTCTTAACCCCACCCAACTTCATGCTCCAGATAATAAATAGGTTGTACAATGTATAGGGCAAACGGAAGGTCCTTATAGGAAGGGACAGTGGCGTATTGTGGTTGAACTGATGGGGGGTGGGGGGGGGGGGGGGGGGAGGGGGAAGAAATTATTGGGGGCATACCTTAGGTTTTCCTTTATTTGGAAAAATATGAACACTGTAATTTGTAAATCGTATCTTATTGTTGTTGTCAATTTGTTTTTGTTTTTGTTCCTTGTTTTTTGTTTTTTGTTTTTGGGGGGAGGGGGGGGGGGGGCACATGACACCCCGTGCCCCCCAGCAGCTACGTCACTAGGAAGGGGGCATTGGGTGGGTGCACGGCCAATAAACCATTACGCATATTACTCACGTTCAAATCAATCTTGATAATGTTTCAATGACCCGCTGATCTAATTCATTATCAAAGGCCGTCTATAATTTAATGTGCATTCATTGTCATTGAGCATGCTTGAACTCATCTAGTTTCATTCAGTCTTGTTTGGTTGTTTATTTATTTGTTTATTTATTTGTTTATTTATGTATTTATTCATGTAAATATTCATTTATTCATGTATTTATTAATTTACTTATTCATTCCTTCATCCATGTCTTCATTAATTCATTTATTCATTCATCTACTGTATACACGTATATATTCATTAATTAATTCCTATCATTCGTTTGTTCTTTTTTTTTTCGTTCTGTCTTTCCCATTTCATCTGATGACCCTTATGTTTGTTCCTTAGTTTATATGCATGTGTTATTTCCGTATCTGTTTCTTTTGTCCTCGTTTCCTTTCTCTATGTCTGTTTTCTTTCTTCTTCTTTTAACAAAAATGTAGTTAATCCTGAATCTATTCACTGATATATCCGCATTTACTACATGTCTTATTTTAATTGTACTCTGCTACTACATTTCATTTCCCGAATTTTATGATTAGCCCTTTTGCTGGTGGTGTTCAGAATGCACTGTATTATATTGGTGACTTTGTTTACCTCAGGGGAATGGAAAACTAATCGAAACAAAAAACCTCTGAATAAAAAGTACAATTCCGACTGATGAGGTCATTCAATAAATACATCTAAACTGTAACTTTTGTGAAGGCCGGCACAGGTCATTCTTTTTAGATATAAATACAGGTACTATAAAATTTCATCGTGTCATAAAGGAAATTTATCACAAACATGTGGACAACTGTTTATTAAATGTACCTTATCGAGTCCAAGTTCAAGTTCATTTCATTTGTGTGTTTTTTCAATCGAAAACCTTGTACTTAGTAATTAAACAGAATAGAAGAACTTATTGTTAATCCATATAGACCTACCGATTGTTTTTCGAACTGGCACAGTTTTGCATTTGCAGGTTTCGGTATATATGACACTCTCTATACTTATATTCCATATCAAAATTGTAGAATTCATGAATATTTCTTTTTACATTGATAATACATGTAGGCTAAAATACATTTCTAAATCTAGATATAGTTTGTTTTAGATGTATAAGCTTTATATACAGTAACTGAATGAACAAATTCTCGTTATGAAATGTAGTCAACGAAATATTAAATTGTGTACAACATTTGATTATTATACAAAGGAAATGAAATGTACAAAATTACCTTAAACTTGACGGTAAATCGAAAATTAATGTATTTCATTTTACGAAGAGATCTGAACCGATGATTTATAGCATTATTGTTTTAAATCACCATGGATTGGAAAAACTTAAATTACATGACCTTTATATAACTAACAGTATATTATACTATAATATTATTTACCTACGTATACATGTATGCAAATTGCATACTTATACAGTACTTTCCGAATAAAAGAATAAATATGTGTTAAATCAAACGTAACATATCAATCTGAATATACTAGTCTGGATCTAAACCACCTTATACAGTACCATGACAGTACATAATGAATGTATGTATAATTTCACGTTTATTAGATGAGACCAAGGAGTTATGAGACGTACACGTATTATTTTCCTATACCAGATATAGACGATTTCTGGTCCGGTCGATGTTCTTAATTATTTGCGCAGCTGTATAATCTACAGCTGGCGCGTTTCACAAGATCTTGAGAAAATGTCAGGTGACATATTTATTATAGCGTGAAGAATGAATTAGTATACTCGAAAAACGAAAACAGAAAATAACATAAAAAGCTATACAATGAATTATGTTGCGGCAAACCATATAAAACAAATTATAATAATGTATTATCTTGAATTTGAATATGAAGAAATGATCACGCGTATAAAGACTATGCTGATGTTTGGAAGTTACCAAATGTATACTCACACAATTCACACATTTGTTTATTGAAACCCATTATATATATTACAAAAGGTGAAGAATAAATAATCGAAAAAAAAAAGAAAAACAAATATTGCGGTAAGCTATATATAAATGCATTAATCTGGAGAAAAGGGATACTGTTGTTTGGAGGAGACAGAATGTATGGCCTAATACATACACACATTTTGAAAACATAATATTACCATTGGCTATTTTGAAATCATGCATGTAAGTGATAAATACATTTGGTACATCATTGCTAATTTATCGCAGGAAGAGGGTTCATTTGTTTAATTTTTAATTTTTTATAAAAGGCCTATATTTTGTATTTGATAATCAGGCATCAAGAAGGATTAGTTCATAGAACAATACGGAGCCAGGCCAGTCTTTTGACAACTTACACAATTAATTATTCGCGTAATTCAGTTGTTGTGAATCATTGATCATGATAAACTTCAACATATTTAGTTGATGTCAGATGCATACTGTAGGCTCATATTTCGTATCAGACGATCGTTGTGTAGATTACTGTTTAGGGACGGATCTTATTTCATGTATATGTGTATGGTATGGTAAAAGGTAGGTTTCTTTATTATACAGGCTGTTTCGCCTTTAAATTAAAAAAGGGCTCTTCAGTAACTAAGCTGGGGCACAGTGGTACAAGAACATAATTATATACCCAGAGAGCGTGTGTAAAAGATGTATAGAAAGTGGGATAAGTATTAAAAAGGAACTTATAAAGAAACTACCGGTACTTTGTACAATACCATCAATATATTGACTGGGTGGTGCGTTCATGCAAGTATACATTATAAACGTCTTATTTGCTTGAACGCACCACCCAGTCAGTATCCATGGTATTGTAAAGCAGTTTCTTTATACTGTAAGTTCCTTTATATGCATATTTTATACGGTGAACCTTTTATACACCTTCTCTCTGGCGCCAGATTAGTTACTGAAGAGCAGATTACTGCAGTAAAATGGTTAGTTTATTTTGACTGATACTGTATCTCCTACCCTATAGTTGAGCACTGTACGAATACTTGCAGTTCACCATATTATGCTTTCTATATTGTTTATTATATATATTATATGTATATATTAATTTGTCATATGGAATGAACAAACAGGACACATTTGCGATACGTTCCATTAAACATCAAATCTGTTTGTATGATTTAGTAAACTGCTAAATAAACGTCATATACTTTTAAAGCATTTCCCCCACATATTTCAACTAAAATGATTTACACAGAGCACTGAACAGAACAATGTAAAACTGAAATATACATTTTGTGAAACAACATGGCCCGTTTACAATGAAAAACTGAACAAAAATATAGGTATATTATTTGGAATATATTTCGTATCAGAGATCATTATCGAGCATTGGAATTGACATTTCAGGGAAAATACTTATTTTTGTCCAAGTTATTATTAAAGCCGTAGGCAATTATAGTATATGGTTTATACCCGACCTACATGTATATATAAAAAACTGAAAATAAAACATGAATGTGCAGACACATTCATATTTGTCAACATGATAAGAATATCTGCCATTTTTTTTTTGCCACCTATAAACCATGAATTTTTGATTGCTTCAATATAAATATATATCATCGCGTTTATGATGAAATGAATAACACGATATCATAATATGAATATCATATAATTATATGATACACGTCTAAGGTTGATTGTTATATTTGTTAAAGAAAGCTCTAAATACATCGCCGATCTGTATTGTTATTATTAAATTATTGAACAGATCAAATGGGGGGTTGCATAATTAGTATATTAAACATGCAACTTATTTCTGCAAAGTTGGGGTGGGGGGCACACTTTATGTATTTCTATGTTTTTTCTTCAAAAAATGGCCCCTTATGTAATATATTTTCTATTGTATTTTTCTGTGTACGAACTACGATTCACGAATCGTTAATCATTCACATTAGTATTGTCTAACACAAAACAAACGCATCGTTTTTTGGACAGGAAGCTACGGAGACATGTCTTAATTTAACTCGATATTCTTTCTTATCAAGCTACTGTTTGTTTTCATTACACATTTAAAACAGACATTATTGGTCTATTAATATAATTATCTACTTGCATTTCAATTGGCTATTGTGAACCATTCATCAGTTATTAGAAAGTAAATTTTAAAAATTACAATTATTTCAAGTTGGCCATCATTTTGATGATTGATAAAACTTGATTTACAGATCATTAAATAATTCACGAAACAAAAACATTTGGGAGTCCAGATTGTGTAAATATAAGTATTTCTCATGAACAGTACTATGTGTGCAGTGTGTGTGCATATAGCTAGCCACATGGTCTGAAAGTTAGGAGACTGATGATAGGCCATTTTATACCTTGAGACGCTTACATTCAATGATAAAAACCGTACGAAAAAGGATTATTGTCGATATTTCGCTCATAAAAATCGGTCTACGACTTGAAAATGTTGAAGGAAACACAATCATGATGAAATAAACATGCAGTATGTTTTATCACCAAACTTACATATTTGTCATTAACTCCGTGCAGTATTCGTTGGCTAGCTACTAGCTGTGCTATTTGATGGGTATTTATTTCTACAAGTTAGTGAACAAAATAAAATTAACAAATATGCCGGGAAGAAAATGAATCAATAAATGAAGTAAGAAGATTGAAAGGGCCTTTCGTACATTGCATGAACTTGAACGTTTACATTCAATGATAAAACCGCACAATTAAGAATATTTTCGATATTTTCCCCATACAAATAATAATAAATAAAACAAACTTACAAATTTCGCATGAACTCCGTGCAGTGTTTATGGGCCAGGTGGATCCGCGAGGTCGGGGCGTGACACGCCCTTACGAGCAGGTCGGCGAGCACGAAGATGAAGAAGTAGCAGAAGACGGCCAGATTCGTCGCCGCGCTGGCGTAGACAAACATCTCCATCAGCATATCGGTGGTGATAATCTCCATGGTGATGATTGTTGTCTTTTGATTTTTTCACAAAATTGTCCAAAACAAAATTATACTATTTGATTATAGACGGAGGTCTGGTCCGCCCTACAAGTACAACTGTTTAAGCCTTCTAGCTTCGAACGATGCGTCTTTATATTTCCAAATCACCGAGAGGCACTTTTATTTCAAGTCTTCAAATTGATGCCGAAGAAATGAATGGTATAGTATCCGCAGGAAAACGTCTGTGAATAATCATCATTCACTAAAAACAAAAAGCACAAAATGAAATTGCTTCGGTCTGATGGAAGCCGTAATAATGCAATGTAACTTCTAAGGCACGGCGACGTCTAGCTGCGTTTAATAAGTTTCACCCGAAAAATGAAATGAAATATTATTCGATCGCACAACAGACCGCAAAAAATCACACTTGAAGTTGAACCCCACCACGTTGCAAGCCAAATTGCTTTTTGCCAAATTGTTAATAGCATGCAGGCGGTTTGATTATGATGCGGGTATATAACTAGAGTAGAATTAGGTGTGTGCTTTATGGAGCAACTAACACTAACTAACCAACAGACTTGCGCAGATTAGCGCGGGTATTATTAGGTGTTGCGTACCCGTGTGTGTGTGTAGTAGTAGTATAAGTGATCGTTATGATGCTCACTCGGGAGTTATTCCTGAACTCGAGTTTCCCCTGCGAACCAAAGGAAGTAATGCTAATAAGCCCATATCCGCAACCGGCTGGCGCTTTTATATAGCTACGGGCGGGCAAATCTTTGTTTACATACTTACTTTATCTCATGTTCATGCATACATATATTGATCTTTCTCGCTGTCTTCTATTATCTCTCTCTGTCTTTATTCATCTCCACGGTTCGTTTCCGCTAATAGTCAAACAACAAAACCTTTGGCAGCTGTCGGCGTACACGTGCGCGAGCTGCTATAGTATAGATCCAACACACTTGTTAAAGTAATCATTTTTTATTCATGATGAGTGGAGCGTACACGCGCACGCGACTGCCGATGTTCTTTGTCATGTACATACGCAAAAACACAGAACCCATACCGCCCCGCCCCCACCAAACAAAGAGCTATAGAGACAACCTGGACACAAGTGGTGTTTCAATTACAGAATTAAGAGAGGTGGAGAAGGGGGGGGGGGATCATTATAGGGGAACACTGATTACCTCTACATAAGTTTAAAATAACGTTCAAGAAGTTCAAACAAAGAGCTATATAGAGACAACAGGGGCACAAGTGGTGTTCCGATTACAACAGTAAGAGAGGTGGGGGGGGGGGGGGGGGGTATATTATAGGGGAACACTGATTACCTCTACATTAGTTGAAAATAACGTTCAAGTTCAAGTTCAAACAAAGAGCTATAGAGGCAACAGGGGCACTAGAGTGATGTTCCGATTACAAAATTGAGAGGTGGTGGATGTAATGTGGGGTGGGTATTATTGGGTGACAATGATTACCTCCACAGTGATTCAAAATCAAAGTTCAAGCTCAATTTATTTTCATTAATTTCCGAAAGAAATACGGTCTCCCATGGAGACTTTCAAATCTGGACACTTCAATTGTAAATCGTATCTTTATAACGAAATAGACATTCGGAAAAACCGAGACCTGTTCAATGCTTCTATTGGTAATATGGATACAGCAGTATAAGGTATGATTGAGCCACAACAGTTCTAAGAACGTTTTGTGGATATTGATAATGCTATATACTAAATCACATACATTTGACACATTATGGGATACCTTTTAAATCATAACTTAACGTATATAATGTACCTCCATAATATTCTTAACGAGAGAAGTATATCTAGAGAGGCTCGCGTTGTATTCTTACAATGACAATTATCATGTATTGTTTTTTGCACAAAAAAACACACAAAAAACACACTCTTCAAACAGGTCTTACACCATTCATACTTTGGAAACATGCTATCCCGCTCGCGTATCATTGCCCCCCCCCCCCTTCACCTTCCCCCTCCACCTCTAAACCAAACCTCACATGCACAATTTTGGATAGGAAATGTTGAAACTTGCACGCTTTTGTGATAGCGATTACTTTTTTCAATGAAAACAACCCTTCTAACTTAGCCGCTTGTATGTATTTCTGAAGCATTGTTAAATTATAATGATTAGTTTGTAATGATAATGTGCAAGTTTTAGTTTCTAAATTTTAGTTTGACCATAATTGTATTTTGTATTGTATTGTATTGTATTGTATTGTATTGTATTGTATTGTATGTTCGTTAGCCATACTCGTGCCTTTGTTTGTAAATGTCAGCTCGGCATAATATCACCCCCTTTTTAAAAACAATTGTATGGATTGAAATATCATAGTTGCATCCCGTTGCATTTGAATATTTGTTATGTTTGCCTTCATGAATGTGAAATGCAATATCGAATAGAATAGTATAAACTCTTTAGAAAATATCATTGTAACTAAGGTTGTACATCGCAATAAAGTTGAGTCTTTATTAATTTGTCTTTGAATATCATATTTAGTCCGTCGCATTCGATACCTCTTTTGTATAATTTGTTCGTCATTGATGTAGAATAAATGTGAAATAGACCTCCCAACCCCCTCACCTCTTTGTCTTCCCCAACCCCCGGTTTGGTAGAGCCCGACTGTGCCACACTATCATATGGGAATACAATGTCTGTCTAAATCGATATTAAATTTTGCATCACGCTTCACAGTTACACACTCTTGGCGTTATTGACATATACCTCAGTACGTACACGTGATTACATTGATACAGTATTTCCATATTCGTATGTATACACATATTATTAAAAGTATGTAGCACGTATAATTGTTGTTTATTCAAGAACATGTGATTTGTAGAGTTTATCAGGACTAGAAGATGACGTTTCATGACCACTCCATGCACTATCTTGTTTACCGACGTACGTCAGTTTTAATTCATTGTAGAATTTTACAAAGGGGAATTATTTTAATTTAACGAAGGAAAAGGGTTATAAACGTGACAAAAGCTCGACCTTTGTGCCTAGAATGATTTGGCCATCCCATGACTGATCGATCACGAGTGTCAAGGTAAACACATGTTTAATGCAAGTCATGTAGTCCCTCATTGCACTTACTTTGTACATGGCTGAAAAGGTCCCATGGATAATTTCATATTCGAACACTTCAATCGTATATGTCTTTTGAACGAAATGGAAATTTGAAAAACCGAAACCTGTCCCATGTTTTTTTTGTTAAAGAGGAAGTTCAGTTTTGGTATAGAGGGCGCTGCACGAAATATTTGTTTGTGAGGTAATGAAAAACTGAGTGTAAAAAAAAAAAAAAGCATTGGTTTCAACCATTTTTCATATAAAATTATGCATGTGATGTTTTGTTGAAATACTGATTAGATAGAGAGATCATCAACAACTATTTAAACGCCTCTTTTGAAAATTGTTGAAAAAGTGTAGGCATTTGTAATTTGTTTTGTTTAAATCATCGAATAAATCTGGGGCCCAGATTTATTCCGATCGGATATATTTATTGATATTTCAGCTGTTTCTGAACCGATTTTGATAAAATAAAGTTGATTCTGCCATTACAATTGTATGCTCTTTCAAATTCTACACTCAGTTTTTTCATAACCTCACAAAAAAATTATTTCGTGCAGCGCCCTCTATACCAAAACTGAACTACCCCTTAAAAAAAAAAAATGTGTGTGAAAAAATTGCGACATTCACGCCAGTTCGACCTTTGTACCTAGAATGGTTTGGTAACCCCGTGACTAACCGATCACGAGTGTCAATGTAAACACACTTTTAAAGGGATAGTTGAGTTTTGGTATAGAGGGCGCTACACAAAATAATTTTGTGTGAGATAATGAAAATCTGAGTGTCAAATTTGAAAGAGCATACAATTTTAATGACAGAATAAATTTAATTTGATCAAAATCGGTTCGGAAATGGCTGAAATATCCATAAACATAACCATGTGTAATGTGGGGCCTCACAATAATTCTATAATTTTGAACCAGCCGTTAAAAAATGTTTTAAAATGCTTCCTCTTTTCAAAAACTTACGAAAGAGGTTTTTAAATAGTTGTTAATTATCTCTCTATCTATATAATCACCGTTTCAACAAAACATCGCATGCACAATATTTTATTTAAAATGGTTGAAACCAATGAATTTTTAGAGAGCGTTCTCTTGAGTTTTAACAGCTCTTTTTGAATGATAACAGGTCGTTTGTAATTTTAAATTCATTCGAGCATGGTGGAGTTATAACTATTAGTTTGTAATGTAATGGTGCAGGTTTGGGTCCCTACAATTCAGTTTGACCAAAACTGTACTCTCTTTACCACAAATCATGTAGTCCCTAAATATAAGGTGTTCCAGTGTCTGGTATTGAATAATGTTCTACCTGTTAATATTGCTATCAATGATGGGCCGATATCAATTAGTCATGATTTCAATTTAATACAGTTTCCATGGTTTATCCATCATGGATATGAAACTATCATTGATACATTAAACAAAATTTATTTTGTGTGAACAAAATGCGACATTCACGCCAGTGTGAAAAAAACGCCAGTGTGAAAAAATGCGGCATTCACGCCAGTTCGACCTTTGTACCTAGAATGGTTTGGTCATCCCGTGACTGATCGATCACGAGTGTCAAGGTAAACACATGTTTAATACAAGTCATGTGGTCCCTAAATATAAGGGGTTCCAATGTCTGGTATTGAAGAATGTTCTACGTGTTAATATTGATATCAATGATGGGCCGATATCAATTAGTCATGATTTCAATTTAATCCAGTTTCCATGGTTTATCCATCATGGATATGAAACTATCATTGATACATTAAACAAAATTTATTTTGTGTGAACAAAATGCGACATTCACGCCAGTGTGAAAAAAACGCCAGTGTGAAAAAATGCGACATTCACGCCAGTTCGACCTTTGTACCTAGAATGGTTTGGTCATCCCGTGACTGATCGATCACGAGTGTCAAGGTAAACACATGTTTAATACAAGTCATGTGGTCCCTAAATATAAGGGGTTCCAATGTCTGGTATTGAAGAATGTTCTACCTGTTAATATTGATATCAATGATGGGCCGATATCAATTAGTCATGATTTCAATTTAATCCAGTTTCCATGGTTTATAATATTCATCCATCATGAATATGAAACTATCATTGATACATTAAAAAAAATGAAGATTTTTTTTTTTTAATGTGACATTCACGCCACTTCGGCCTTTGTAAAGTACCTAGAATGGTTTGGTCATCCCATGACTGACCGATCACGAGTGTCAAGGTAAACACATGTTTAATGGGATAGTTGAGTTTGGGTAAAGAGAGTACAGTTGTGGTCAAACTGAATTTTAGTAACCAAAATCCTGCACCATTAAATTACAAACTAATAGTTATAACTCTACCATGCTCGAAAGGTATATAGAAAATTACAAGAGACATTTAACACAAGAGGGCGCTTTCTAAAAAAGCATTGGTTTCAACCATTTTTCATACAAAATTATTTATGTGATGTTTTGTTGAAATAATGATTAAATAGAGAGATCATCAACAACTATTCAACAACATCTTGTAAACAGTTTTTTTTTAAATGGAAAGCATAACAAATATAAAAAGTAAAAATCATCGAATAAATCTGGGCCCCAGATTTATTCCGATCGGATATATTAATTGATATTTCAGCCGTTTATGAACCGATATTGATCAAACAAAGTTTATTCTGTCATTAAAACTAAGATTAATTAGTCATTATTTCAATTTAATCCAGTTTCCATGGTTTATAATATTCATCCATCATGAATATGAAACTATCATTGATACATAACAAATAAAAAAAGATCTTGTGTGAAAAAATGTGACATTCACGCCAGTGCGACCTTTGTACCTAGGATGGTTTGGTCATCCCAGGGAGGTGCACTATATCCCTGGTCATCCCATGACTGACCGATCACGAGTGTCAATGTAAACACATGTTTAATACAAGTCATGTGGTCCCTAAATGTAAGGTGTTCCAATGTCTGGTATTGAAGAATTTTCTACCTGTTAAAGGTACACTTGGGTATTGGTACTTCCCGAAATGCCCCTTGACACTAAAATTGGTTGGTTTTAATTCCATTTGAAAAATCATTGAATAAAACATGTATAGAAAGGGGAATCACTCCCTTTCGAATGCTCTCATAGTTTGTTTGAACATTTGATTTCAAAATATTGTATTTATATATCGTCTATAGCCAGGCGATATCTTGACTTAAAAACAAATGCATAAAATGCTTATACATGTACCTTCTTTCAACACATTTCAAAAGAGGTTGTTAAATAGTTATTGATGATATCTCCTCTATCATGTCTATGGAGACTTTCATATTCGAACACTTCAACCATATACATATATTTTTTATAGATTTAAAGGGATCTAGTAACTTTGATGACATGTGCAAAAAAGTGATGAATGGTTGATTCAATGTATATTGTTGTTATCTAATATGTCCACTGGGTATTGTGTGAAAATTTCAAGTTAAATGGACGTTATATGGCCGAGTAATGAGCAAAAATGCAAAGTGATGTTCACTAACTCATTGCACTGACTGTGTACACGATTTCGACGATCCAGTGGATAATTCAACATCTGAACACTTCAATCGTACATATCTTGTTAACGAAAGGGAAATTTGAAAAACCTAATGCCATGCTTTTTTGTTAATATGAACACAACAAGGTATGAGAGAACCGCTAGAATTCCAATTGGATTTTGAGGATTTGGACAATGTTACTAAGTCCCTTTAAGATACACGTGGAAAACTGAACGCTATTCCGTGCCCCCTATTGGTAATACGAAGATACAACTAGGTATATTGAGAACCACTAAAGTTCTAAGTAATGTTTAAAGGATGTTGACAATGTTACTAGATCCCTTTAATTAACCCATGACGTCATGCAGTTAAAGAGAGGGTCACAAACATGATAATCGAGATAAAAAAAAAAAGAACTTGAATTCGATGATGAATCAAAGTAAACATGTATTTCCCCAATTTACAGAAAATTTAAAACTAATGAACAGCGAATAAAGTTCAGTCATGCTGTTATCATAGTTGATACTTTGCTGTTCGGGGTCCGATCGTCATAATTTATTATTAGAAAACGACAATGTTCTTTATTTGAGAAAAAGGGACGGAAAGATCGTAAATGTGATACTTAGGGCCCGAACTTTGTACTTTAATTATAAGGTCGGTAATTTGACGATGAATCAATGCAAACATGGAAACGTCCTAAATTAAACGAGGAAGCGTCGTATATCGGGTCACGGTGGCCATTATCTACCAGACAACAAAGGACATATATATTTATTATCTTATAAAGGAAGCTATTAAACATCAAAATCGGAAGTTATACAGAATGATATCGCGTTTGTGATATATTTGCAAATAAATTATATATTCATTATTTAATGACACAATCGGAAGTTCAATGATTACGCGTTTGTGATATTTGAAGTAACTGCAATCGTAGATAATGATGTATTAATAATCTTTCGGTTTCAGTTTGAGTTTGAGTTTGATTTATTCAATTGCATCATACATGTCATAAATACATTATAAGTGTACACTATATACACACAGACAATAAATACGATAACGGTTCTTTGAATGAAACTAGGATACGTATGCTATATGTGAAAATGGTGGTAGATTTGTCTGTAGAATTCGTCGGAGGTTTAATGTATTAAATTTCATCATGAGTACATTATGAATGTAACACACAATATATAAAATAAAAAAAAAAAAAAATAGAACTGGGGAAAATGGAGGTGGATTAGTTAAGGCAGCTACCCATTCGACATGTTCAAATTGTGTTGCTTATATATAATCTAACATAAGTAAATGAGAAGTAAATTTAACAACATACTAGAACACTTAAGAGTATCATTAATTCCCATACACACAAAAGCACAATGCATCAAGTTTATACATTCTAATAAGCATACGAATATAGATATCAGATTTAAACAAAACAAAATGTCTGGAGTTGTCTTTTTTAAAATCACAATGCACACCAATTTTTGGGGGCACAATCTCTATTTTGTTCTTTATTTTGTAGCCTTTCGTTTGTTTATAGTTCTTGTAAACTTACTACAGGGAAGGAGGGGGGGGGGGGGTCGGGGGTGTGCGCCCCCGTCCTCTAACCCCGCCCGTTGCTATACGCCACTAATGGCATGGGTTGTAGCATTTCGTGTGTTAATATATCTTGTCAACTTACTATAATGTATAGGGAAGGGGGGGGGGGGGGGGGGGGGAGGAGGGGAGGGGGCGTGCGCTCCAACCACCTAATCGCACCCGTTGCTATACGCCACTAATGACATGGGTTAATGACACTTTAAACACGAATATGCCTCTATATGAGACAAAAATATGTTTCTCTTAATGTTAATCCATGTTATCCCGTTTCGATTTCCATTACAGAAAAATAACATATTGTACAGTAAGTTCTCAATAAGCTGATCGAGGAAAGATTACATTTGACAAGCGCTGCACCCCTGTAAACCTTGCAAGAAGCTTTCTGATTTTTTTTTGTTCGATGCAGGAATGTACATACGTGTTTAGAAGTTGGGGAAGGGTAGGGTATTTCCCCAATATGTATCGCAGGATATTTATTAGCCATGAATAATAACGGTAAATTGACATTAATCAGCGCATTTCACGCGTTTATCATATCGCGGTACATTATTATTTGTATTATAACTCCACCTAACGGATACACACTACACGCAAGTTCATTTTTAGATAAATTATGCGAAGTAACTAGTCACTAATCAAAATGATTACCTAGGTAAAAGCATTTAGTATGCCTAGAAAGAAATACTAAGTTAATTATGGTGTTCAACTATAAAACAATATCTTGTTGCATACTTAGTTGTATCATCTAAAATAAAACCATAAAATGAAACTAAGCACGTATCGCACATGCCTTTAGAATGTATCGATAACCTCTTGTTGCATTTAGTCGTATCATGTAAAAACTATATAATATAATTTAAGCTAGTTATATGGTTCTATGAATGCGTCGATTACATTCATAGTTTACACAAATTATATTGATACATAGAAATTAATGAACTTGGCGTAGAGTTCATCTAATTTATGTTCATTATTACATTCATTCACACTTTTTTTTTTATCGATACATAGACATGAAATTGGCGTGAAGTTAATCTATGTTCATTATTACATCCATACACAAATAACATCGATATACATAGAAATTAATGAACTTGGCGTGCAGTTCACCCATGTTCATACTTCTGAAAGGTTATAGGGGGCGCGCAAGGTGGTGGCGAATCGAGACAGTCGATCTAAACTCGCAACTCTTATCTCAAAAGTTCAGCGAGCGTAACACAGAAGACAGGTGTGAAGTGATGATAATTTTCTCAATTTTTGTTGTTGAACATGGCCATGATGGCAGTGGCGGAGGTAGAGTTTTTTTCAATAGGGGTAACTGCATGGTGGTTTTTTTGACAGGGATTTTAAGTTAGACTTTCAATTATGGTGAGCCATGTGTAGCCTTGTAGTCATTATATCTAAAAGCAAAACATACTAATATCAGGAGGCTTTTTAAGAAACCGTACATCTAGAATCTCATTGGTAATAACAATAATCTTTTTATTTTTGAACATATTTTTACGACGTGTATTCATTCATTTTCAGCATGTTTATGTAGCAACTGATGGCTTTCCATAATTGTAAGTCCAACTTCAAATTCAATTAAAAACATATTTGTATGTGAAATACCCCCCCCCCCCCCCCCGCCGCCCAAGCAAGAAGCTTGCATTTTCATGACGGAGCATAGGTTCTCACCTGACAAGCAAGACAACAGAGGTCTTCACCATTTGACATTTGAGTTGCCCGAAACTTATTACACGATTTTGCTGATTTCCTTTGTACATTTACATTTTTCGTTTCCGCCTGCATAATTTTGTGGTGGGGGCACCTGAAGGGGCGCAGAGAATATATTGGGTGGGGGGGGGGGGGGGGGGAGGGGTGTACCCCAAGCCCCCTGTAGCTACGCCACTATAATAGGGCCTGTTTCGACACCTTCCCATTCCCCCGTCAGACGAGATTAGGACAGAGATTCAGACTTCAGAGGCAGTATAACCCAAAAAAGAGAAAAGAAAGATAGATAAATACAAGAAAAATTATCAACATAACCGATAATGTGACAAGGAAGACGGTTTCACGACACGCCTTCGATTAGTTTGGGAGATTAGGAGGGGATTAGTAAGGTGACTTGGGGTCATGGTAAAATTTCTACCTGAATAATGATTGATTTTCTTATTCAGCTGTTCAACTTGTTTGAATTTTGTTTCATTTATTTAGAATGATTATAATGATTATTCGTAAATACGAAGAAAACATAATTATTGACGAGATACAAATTAAATAAATGAAACATAATATAATTATAGCAAAGATAATTAGAGTCAGAAGGGACTCGGAGATGCGACCTTCAGATTGAAAGACAAATGCCCGAACCACTGAGCTACATGGGTGTCCTTATGGGCGGCTTCACCCATAGACCCTTTCAATGGTTATGTTAGTCATGATGAAAAGTGAATCGTATTATAATCTGGCAATTAAGACAACCATTCTCGATCATTTTGTGTGAATGAGGGGTAAAACGGCATAAAATCGTGTGATGATGTCGGTATAATATGTGGTAGTAATTATCAATGGGATTATCTAAATAAACAATAGACAGGCATACTTTGTTTCAAACAAAAACAAAAACAAAAACGTATATAAACTCTACAACTCACCAAACTTTTAAAATAAAATTATAGGAACTGACTAAATCTGCTGAGTATAGACGTATACGTACTTTACATTTTAAAATGCACATATTATAAACGGATGCAACCATAGGAGTATAACGACTCACTATACAAATTCATGAAGCGTCTGAAAAGAGTAGATGGCATATCGACCCTGCCATCCAGCCCGATACCTTCCCTTCCGCCGTGTCCGCCACCCTACCCCATTGCCACAGTCCTCGCGTATCTGATTCAGAAGGAATTATTACCCCGAGTGAGAGTCGGAAGGGGGGAGGGGGGGTAAGGGTCGGGCGGGACAGAAATAAGCACCCCTATTCCGCCATCACCCGCCCCCTATTAAGAGTTATTTGTTTTGGTTGGAAAGCCGGCTAAATGTGTATTGTATACACGTATAATGATGTATGTACATTTTAAAATGCACATATCATACCGTACATTATGGATTCATTGATATAGGAATATAACAGCTTACAAACTCATGAACCGCCATGTCCGCTACCAATCTCATTGCTATGCACCTCCCGTATCTGATTCAGAAAGAATTATCTCAAGTGAGAGTCGAAATATGGAGAGGAGGAGCATAGGCATATTTTTGTGGGGCAGGGGCACGGGCGTAGACATATCATTGATACCCATTCAACTGGGGGGGATGATCTATTCATCCATCCCCCCCAGTTGAATAGGTATTACGTAACTCGCTACGCCCGTCTGCCCGTGGGCAGGGGGCTATATGTCTTTTGCCCGAAAATTATCCTTCCCGTTTTTCAGCAAAGAGCAACAAAAATGAGAATATAAGAAGAATTTGCCCGAAAATTACGTTTAATACATGACATGATTTTTCCCGAATGTGACTTGAGTTTGCCAAAATATCACATGGTTTTGCCTGATTATCACATGAATTTGCCCGTATATGACATGAATTTGCCCGCATATCGCATGAATTTGCCCGAATCACATGAATTTGCCCGAATACGACATAGTTTTGCCCGAATTTGAGGTGATCTTTGCCCGAATATATTCATGTCTGGTTTAAAACTCTTGGGGGCTGCAGCCCCACCCCCAGCCTTCTACGCCTACATCTATGGGGAGGAGGGAGGGGGGCCGGGGGGGGGGGGCAGGGTGAACTAGAAATCAACACCCCTTTTCCGCCATCAACCCCCTGAACCAGTGGCGTAGACAGGTTCTTACACCTGGGGGGATGATTTGCCGTTCACCGGACCAAGACCAATTTTTCGAGATCGGACAATTGCTTGAAAGTCGTCTCAGTGGGGGGGGGGGGGGGGGGGGGGTAGATGTTAAGATGATCGTGGGACAGGGACGGATCTAGCTTTTTGCCAAAGGGGGGGGGGGGGGTTGACCCAATGACGATGCGGAGTGCCGCGAAGCGGCGAAAAAAATGTGGGCGTTTTTGGAGTTTTTTGGCAGCCCTAGCCGCGAAGCGGCGAAATTTGTTGGCATTTTTTTGCGTTTTTTGCGTTTTTTGGCAGCCCAAGGGGGGGGGGGGTTTAAACCCCCTAACCCCCCCCCCCCCCCCGTAGATCCGCCACTGTGGGAGCGAAGTGACTATGCGGGGGGGGGGGGGGAGGGGTGTGTCCCCCTCCTACGCTAGAGAGATTTTGCATTTTTGGACTTGAAATTGTGCATTCTGGTGCTTACCTAGATAGGAAGCGGCGATTTTTTTTTTGCTATTTTGAACCCCCCCCCCCCCCCCCCCGTAGATCTGTCACTGATATGCACCTCAACACAGGGAGCGAAGTGACTGAGCGGCGGGAGGGCTCCCATGCAAGGGAGATTTTGCATTTTTGGACTTGAAATAGTGCAATCTGGTGCTTACCAAGAGAGGAAATTCGGGCTCTACATTGACTGTATCTGGGAAA
The DNA here is from genome assembly GCA_037951105.1 of Echinarachnius parma. Classification (NCBI taxonomy): domain Eukaryota; kingdom Metazoa; phylum Echinodermata; class Echinoidea; order Clypeasteroida; family Echinarachniidae; genus Echinarachnius; species Echinarachnius parma. The sequence continues at coordinate 59,117 of JBAMJV010003814.1, read as the reverse complement.
GGGTGTCATGATTTGATCGACCAGAAATGTTAAATACATTTTCACGGAGAAAACAAATAGTTGACAAATATGGACCCCAACAGAAATATTGTATTTATATGGAGCATCATACACAGTTCTAACTTAACCATTATGCCGCATTATATGATCCGACAACTTACCCTATCGCCAAGAATGAGTCCCGAGGGGTGAAGCTACCGAGGGCTGGGGCAGGGTCAAATATGGAGGGTTTGGAAGGGGGGATCCCCTCCCACGGAGAAAATTTTGCATTTATATACTTGAAATGGTGCAATTTCGTGCACACCACACAAGTAGCCAGAGCAATGCCAGCCTAAACTGGAGCTACGTGGCCCGGTATACAGAAAAGAAATACTCACCCCTGACCATACGCAAATTACACAACAAACTGAGATTATCTGGTCGCGCGCGTAGCGCGCAGCGAAAAAGGAATGTGGATGTACAAATTACTTTTTTAACGGTAGAATTAACAAGTCTTTGCTCATACAACTAATGTTCTTTCCCCAATCGTATACAGATACACACAAAAAATATTATATCCTTCCCTAAAACCTGGGGGGGATGATTGTACATGGCATCCCCCCCACCTTGTGAGCTGGGGGGGATGCATCCCCCTCATCCCCCCCGTTGTCTACGCCCCTGCCCTGAACCATTAACCATTAACAAAATTGCCACCTTAACCCTTCTCATTGCTCCTATTAATCGTTAATTTATTTGTTAACGGCCAATGTCAGGTGCAAGGTGGCACAGGGGCGCAGGAAGCAGCACCCCTTTTTATAGCTTCCCTTCAAACTAGGGTCCTGTCTCACACGATGATTGACATAAGTTAACCCCTCTAACGCATGGTTATTTAAAAAAAACACCTTATAATGTTGAAAGTCTCTAACCCGATTCATTACACATTGATATATATACATGTATACATCAACCCTAGTTTATCTTGTTATACTTACTCATTTCGATCGGTCAATGTCAAATGCAGTGGCGTAGTAGCTACGGATGACACCGGGGGCACATGCTCCCTCCAAATAGTTATCATATAAGGGGAAAGATAAGAATAAACATACTATAAAGTGTTCCACCCTCCAAATATCATAAACATTAGGGGAAATATAAGAATAAACACATAACAAAGTCTTCCACCCAACACATACGCGTACCATCCCCCTTCAATTATTAGTCCGTCCACGTAACGCTACTGGAGATTCAGGTGCAAGGTGGGACAGGGGGGGGGAGGCATTAATTAAGCAGCACCCCTATTATATTTTCCCTTCAAGTCCAGTCTCACATTAAATTTTGCAGAGTTAAAACTTCATGGCTAATATACAACCCTACAATCACGAGAATTACTAACAGTGTATATATATAGCCATTATACGGTATACCTTATAAGGGCTTATACATTATACCCTATACCTTATACCTATATATACCTTATACATTATAAGGGCTTATACCTTATACCGTATACCTTATAAGGACTTATACATAATGTATACCTTATACGGTATACCTTATATATAGCCCTTATACGGTATACCTTATATATAGCCCTTAATATACGGTATACCTTTCAAACGGATTCTTCTTGCTCTCTCATTTCATTCTAATCGGCCAATGTCAGTGCAAGGTGGGACAGGGGGGCAGGAAGTAGCACCCTTATAGCTTCCTTTCCAGTCCTGTCTCACACGATGATCTTGCAGTAGTTAACACCTCAAAAATGTATAATGCACGGTTATTTTGACTCCTAGATATAATTGAGGTACGTCAGACATGTCAAAAGCAGGCGATTTATTGGCGTAGCTAAGGAAGAAGGGGAGAGGGGGGGGGGGGGGGGGGGCTAGAGGCTGGTAAGGTAAGGTGCAGTTTTCTTCCTGTGCACCCAAATAAAATAAACGTATTGAATTATATACATATTAAATATACATATATACATATTAAATATACATGTATAAATATTAGGGGGGGGGGGGGGGCTAGGGGCTGGTAAGGGGGCAATTTTTTTTTCATGTGCCCCCATAATTACATTAAATACGTATTAAATTATAAACATGTGTTTTATCAAATAAGTGAATGAAATATATATATTAATGAATGAATAATTAAAACGTTTCATTAAACAATATAAACTAATATATCAATAAGTGAATTAGATTGACAAATACACAAAATATATAATTGTAAATAGACCGTTGATTACTTTTTGGCTATTTCATTCGAGAGTATTATCCTGTCGCCGTGAAATGGCGCGGACTGAATACTAAATTCGACTGTATTGAACACTGGTCATGTTTGTAATTATACTTTAGAACAAAATAATTATAGACAATCATGTTTCTAGTTTCGCTAATAAATACCTCAAAATAATCCTTTCTACTTTTGCGCATGCTATACAACGTCGTCATGGGCGGTAGGGGTAAACAAATGTGTTTTTTTTCTCAAGGGGGTCTTTGTCCCGAACATAGTCTTTCCCATCTACACCAGACAAGCCAAAAACAAACAAACAGATTTAAAGGGACTTAGTAACATTGTCCAAATCCTCAAAATAAAATTTTAATTCTAGCGGTTCCCTCATACCTTGTTGTCGTATTTGTATTAACAATAAAAATCATGGGACAGGTTTCGGTTTTTCAAATTTCCCTTTCGTTACAAAGATATGTACGATCGAAGTATTCAGATAAGAAAAACTCCCCCGGAGTTTTGAAACCGTGTACAAAGTGAGTGCAGTGAGTTAGTGAATATCACATTTTCGCTCATTACTTGGCCATGCAATGTCAATTTGACTTGAAATGTTCACACAATACCCTGTGGACATATGAGATAACAACAATATACATTGCATCAACCATTCATCACTTTTTGCACATGTCAACAAATTTACTAGATCCCTTTAACGGCCAGAAAGGATCATTGGTACTTTTTTTAGAAATTTTCCCGAATATGACATTATTTTGCCCAAATATGATAATGGGTTTGCATGAATAGGATATGATTTTGCCAGAATATGATATGAGTCTTCCCAAATATATACGATATGATTTTGCCCGCATTGGACACGCTTTTGCCTAAATGTTGGGTGCTCTTTGCCCGAATATGGTTCTTTTCAAACTCCAGGAGGCTGTGGCCCCCTATAGCTCCCATGCCTTCTACGCCTATGAACTTCGCCAAGTCATATATCTGGATTCTAAACTAGGGATATATATATATATATATACGTTTCAAGTTAGGAAATGAATAACAAATATTTTTGACTCCGAAATAACTCAAATTTGGCACTCTGTATAATTTGTCCTCAGGCGTTTCTCCCCACTCTCTGTCAAAAATGGCGGAGACCCGGCCATGCACGAGTGTTAACAGGTACTTTGACATAAATAAGAAAATCTCTGATGAGAGTAAATATAAGGATTACATGTTTTAATTCCTGCTTTTATAATGATGTATGGTATTGATTGGATCATAATTCTTACACCTGATGAATAACGTTTTAATATTTTGAAAGGAATGGGAATATTATGTTATTTGCATATTAAAGGGATCTAGTAACATTGTTGACATGTGCACAAAGTGATGAATAGTTAATACAAGTTTAAAATATTTTGTCATCTGATGTGTCCACTAAGCATGCTAAGTAATGTGTGAAAGTTTCATATTAAAAAGAACACCTCAATCGTGAAATATCTTTTTAACAAAAAGGAAAATTCGAAAAAAATAAAACCTGTTCCATGCTTGTATTGGAAATACAAATAAAACAAGGTATGAGAGAACCACTATAGTAACCAGTAAGTTTTAGGGATTTGGACAATGTTTAATGCGAGGAACCCATATCAGTTGGCTCTTCCATTTTGTTTCTATTGTTCTTCCTTTCCTGCTATAGCGCATATTGAGCAATATGCTGAATTACGCATTTGTGTTATCTGCGCTTTATAAAATGTGTTCAACATTATCATCGTCATCATCATCATCATCAACATCATCAACATCATCATCATCATCATCATCATCATCATCATCATCATCATCATCAACATCATCATCATCATCATCATCATCATCATCATCATTACTATTATTATTATTATCATTATTATTATTATTATTATTATCATTATCGTTATCATCATCATTATAATTATTATCATTATTATTATTGTTATTATTATTATCATTATCATTATTATCATTATCATTATTATCATTACCAATATAAGTTCAAATCTAGGTCTTGTAACGAAGTGAGATATTTTTTTCAGTTGTGGACTGTGGTGGAGCATAGTATACCATAAAGCTCTAATGAGTATACTTACAGCATGCGGCTTAGTTATGGAAGACACAGCCATGCTTTTAATCTATTCACTACGATATTTTGCAATCCCCATAGAGTTAATTCAGAGCCTAACAGGTTCCCACGGGCAACTGGTTAATACGTGATATTATTGGAGGATATACGTCAAACGAGCTAGGGGTTGAAAAGGGGGAAAGGAGCGGTAATGCCCAGTTTCCTCTCCCCAGAACGGTCGGCCTAGAGCCCTGCTCGGCTTACCCCTCTGCCCCTCAAAGTACAGTATGGGGGTACGTGTTTCACAAAGATTCTAAGTTGAACTTTAACTCTAAGTTGGACCTAACGACTATGGAAAGCCATTTGTAGCCTTGAAATAAAACATGATTATTCAAAAGCAAAAACAACAAATACAAGTATTTGAAACTTCCAACAAAACTGTAAATCAATAACTTCAAGGCTCCTTGATAACGACAAATATTACTGATTTGCAATAAATTTGTAAGCCTGTTTAAAGAACAGTTCCAACAATTTTACAAATAAACTAACGGCTTTCCATAATAGTTAGGTCCAACTTAGAGTTTAGTTCCACTTTGAATCTTTGTGAAACGCCCCCGAGGAAATTAGCCCGCGTCAAGTACTGTAACTCTCACGGGATGAGAGAAGAAAGGGAAGACGATAACTTTTTTGTTTAATCTATCCCCCTCCCCTCTCTCTCTCTCTCTCTTTCGTGCTTTAGATAGAATCTGCCCCAGCATTTAACCCATTCAGAGCTCTGTTTCGTAAAATTTGTACAATTGTTGTAAGTGTCCAAGTATTGTAAATAGTAGGTCAACAGCCAATCAGCATGGAGCATTGAAGATGTTGCCAGGGTAGTTACACTAATTATACACTTACAACAATTGCAAAAGTTTGTTTTTTAATGTGGCCCAGAACTTTGTTGTTTCTTTTGTTTGTACCTAAAACATGTATTTGCCATAGACCACTAGCCCAGATATTTTCGGGACGGATCTAAACGGCTTAATGAAACAAAAAGAGCCCAGTAAACAGAACGCCTATAGCCTATATACAATGTACACTGCATTTAGTCAGATAATGATAATATTTGAGTAGCCTGGATAGCTACATAACTTCTAGCAGTATACATGTACCTTTTAATCATGTTAATAATGTTTGGTTTGGATATATTATTTAGATATTGCATTATACCATTTTATAACACTTTGTGTGCTGGATTGATTGCAGAATGTATCCGATGACCGGGGTAATAATACAATTGTAAAGCGCTTAGAGATGATTATCAATCGTGATAGGCGCTCTATAAATCGAGGATATTATTATTATTACCACACATTTCTTTACAAAATTCGTTTAAATTTGGCTTAGTTTACCATGACACATTTAAATATAATAAACAATATTTAAAGAAGCTGAAAAGTAATACAAACAAAATAATGAAATAAGCATAAACATAAAATCTCGAGAAAGGGCAAGTGAACTATCAACGTTTCATGTATAACCAAATATTTTCTGGACGAATTAGATGAAACTGAAACGAATTGTCATATTATTAATTATATTAAAGAAAAACAATAAGAAAATACAAATTAAACAAAACTCGCTCGATCACGCAAATCTATTATTGTATATAACTTAGTTAGGAAACAAGTATACCATGTCAGTGGTGGTTTAACGACTTCTTTTTTTAGTTTCAATAATATGTATTCCGGATACATCTGTTAGACCGCTAATTATTGCAGCTCCGTATCACAAATCCCCTATTCATCGCGCCCTGGGCTCTATCTACTACTAATGGCCGGTCAGATATCAACGGATAGCGGAAACGAATATGCCCAACGAATAGACAATTTGCGAAATTAAATTATCCGGTGATGAAAGTCGTCTCCATTGCTTCATGTACAAAACATAGAACAACGTACATCACCGGACAAGGAACGGACAAGAAACGCATAGAACGGATGGAAAATTTAGCTCTCCGTTTGACATACGTTTGCGCAATCCGTTGATATGTGACCGGGCTATAAAGTATTTCACTCAAGACGACATAAAAACAACAACAAGATAATTATACTTCAGGGACTTGTCAAAGAGGGTGCAATAATTGCTTGGGATACTAGGCTGCGTTTATAATTATACACTTGTTCATATCAGAATAAGCGCATAGATATATGTTTCGGGCTTATTAAAGGGATAGTTCAGTTTTGGTATAGAGGGCGCTGCACGAAATAAATTTGAAAGAGCATACAATTTTAATGGCAGAATAAACTTTATTTGATTAAAATCGGTTCATAAACGGCTGAAATATCAATAAATATATCCGATCGTAATAAATATGGGGCCCAGATTTATTCGATGATTTTTTTTTAAATTTAAAAAATGCTTACACTTTTTCAAAAAATTTCAAAAGAGGTTTTAGAATAGTTGTTGATGATCTCTCTATTCAATCATTATTTCAACAAAATATCACATACATAATTTTGTATGAGAAATGGTTGAAACCAATGCTTTTTTAGAAAGCGCCCTCTTGTGTTTAAATGGCTCTTTTAAAAATGATAACAAGGCGTTTTACTTAGTCGTTTGTAATTTTCTATATCTTTCGAGCATGGTGGAGTTATAACTATTAGTTTGTAATGTTATTGTGCAGGTTTTGGTTACTACAGCTCAGCCTTACCAAAACTGTACTACCCCTTCAAATACATAAATAATATAAGTTGTAAGTTCTATGCGCGCTACTGCATGTACTGCCTGAACACCTCCAAATAATCCTTTCTACATCTGCGTGTGTATACAAAGGCTGCGTTTACATAGACTTGTTCATATTAGAATAAACACTTTGAAATACGTTCCAGGCTAATCAAAAGCAGAAATAAACATGATATAAGTTGAAAGTTCCATGCGCGCTGCTGCCTGTTCGCCTGTCTTCGCCGGGTATAAGTAACTGTGGCGCTACACGCTCGATCAGCTGTACAAGTCATGTATATAATATACTTCACGGTGCATTTTAGGTTTGGTACACTTCGTAATAACGTGTTTAAGACTATTTTATATTACTTGCTGGCATGATAAAGCAAAATACAAAAAAAAAAAAAAACGAACAAACGAACAAACAAACAAACAAACAACGCATCCAACAAACAAACAAAATCACTGCAATAACATCGTAACATAACTTCAATTAGCCAATGTTATCGTCGTGAGGAACAAAAATAAACTAACACACACAAAATTAAGGCGAAAATGCAAAATACTTTGATTTTAGAAACCTTATACTGACAATTATGTCTGCAATACAGATTATTTTACTCAAGTACTAAGTCAGTAAGTGGCTCAACCACGGATCTTAACGAAATCGGGATAGATTATAGGCTGACGGATAAACTACACCTCTTCACAATTAACCACAAACAAATAGTTGCATATAGGGATTCACGGTGTAATCTATCCAGATTTTCTTCTATGTCTATGAGAGATCAGTGGTATCAATTTCAAGTTCATCCGCTATATTAAAGGTTGTATCATTATCTTCATCAGCTGCAGCACACGCCGCGCGGGTGACAAAGGGGCTAGCTCCCCGGGGCATGAACCCGGGACAAAGGGAGGACCTCTCGCCACCTGCCCGCTGCAGTCACCGCCGCTAAAAAAAGAGAACAATGCGCAAGCCAGTCAGCCTCGCGTCCGCCATTCATGTTTTGGGGGGTCACTCTAGAGTTCAAGTTTGCGGCTAAATAAAATTTAATACTGATTTAATACTATACAATTAATCACAATAGATTTGACATACTGCTGATAAGTAATTTGATCATCGTTCGTCCTTTTTTGTTGTTGACAATTCAATATACAGGTCATAACATCAAAAGGTTACAGTTTGATATTCTTTGTAAACGTTTTGCATGTCACTAATGATTATGAGGTTATGATATGGATGTGCGTTTTAGTTGCTGTATAATAATTATGTGCGACATTAATCCGTGTTTGTAATATCTATGACAAAAAACATACACTCATCCCATGCAAAAGTCTAAATAAGGTGTGTTTATACAATTATAAGTTTGCCTCACTCAAAAGATTATTATTTTTGTTAACAATGATCATTATCGAAAGCATTGCGACGAAAAATCGTGCATATTAATTGAGTATCCTAAAACTATCTAATTAGCCCATTCCGTATACAAATTCTTTGTCACCAGGCAATAATAATTGTCATCGACTTACATGTATTACTTTAACAGTGCAGTTTGTATTCAGACTTGAAGCAGACAGTATATAATGCTCCATCATACATCAATCTCAATTTGGGGTGGAAGTTGCAGGCACCCATTAATATGATAAATTATCTAGAATTTGTAGAAGAAACGTTTTAGAAAATCGGTGAAAATGCCTTAAAAAAACACACTCTCAAAGGACTAATTTCGGCGCAATCTTTAGGGGAGATAATTTTCGTGACACCCAGAAAGTTTTCAGGCGACAAAAAAAAGAAGACAAAAAGAAGAGTTCTGCAGCGTCACGATCTTATTTCGCTGGTGGTTAATGAACAAAATTAAATTTCACAGGAAAATGCCTCTCCGCGGGAAAAGGGTTCGTTCTTCTCCACTAAATGTACAAAAAATAATGATTTGTTAATGAAAGCAAAGTCATCGTTAGCCTGAAAGCCCACGGTTAACTAAATTATGATATTGTAGTCCTATCGTGCATATATTAAGTGGAACCTCTTCATTACGAACTCTGTACTATAGCGAGGCTATTTCACAAGTCCAGGTTCCATGTATTTTAATAATAATAATAATAATACAGGTTACTTATATAGCGCTATTCACAACGTATCATAGCGCTTACAAATATAACAATTACAACATAACACATTTACAAGAGTCTTACAAACTACAACAAATCGAGGAAAGAGGAAGGATTTTATATGCTTTTTAAAGGTAAGTACATGCGGCATTTGTCTAATGTGTTGTGGTAGAGCATTCCATGATATAGAAGCTGCGATAGCGAATCTTTTGTCAACAAAAACAAAGTGAGATCTTGGGACGACAAGTTTGAAAGTGTCAGTGACGGAACGAAGATTACGAGTAGGTTTGTACAAAGTAATAATATTATTCAAATAGGAAGGTGATATTTCATGAAGAATTTTTATATATATACATTTTAAAAAAAATTGAATGCGTTGACTAAATGCGTTGACTAAATGGTAACCAAGGCAATTGTGTTTATGCCCTGATACAACGAAATATCTGATATAACCAGGGCAATTCAATGGGCCCGAGGTGCTCGTTATAACGAGGTTTCACTGTACTAATTTATTTTGCTGATATCGGCGGTTGTCATTCGATCGTGACATTTCTAACGTAAATGCTAATGGCCTGCAGGACTGGTAGTACAACATGTTTTGTAGAAAATAAGTATACAGTTTATACAGATATTATTATACAGAAAATTATTATATTAGTATATCATCACAAATATCTTATTTCGTACAAAAGCATTACATGTAACACCCCTATTATCCAAGTGAAGTGTTATGTGTATAATACAGTCAAACATGTGTATAGTGACCACACGATGGAAACAAGAACGTGTAGACAGGTGACCTCTATAGGCAGGTTCTATAACATTGTTTTCCTCTGCACTGGAACATGTTTTGTGGCCCCTATATGCAGGTTGGTTTCTATAGACAGGTGGCCACTAAGACAGGTCTGACTGTTTATTATTATGCCTCATTTTCGTTCATATTAGACAACAACTAAATCAGTTTGCTATTGACTTTCCCCGGTCAATTTTGCGAGCATAGTCATAATAAAACTAATATAAACATGAATAATTCGCTCTACCAGCTATTTAACGTTTTAGAACTAATTGACATTGAAAAGTATACAGTCAAACCTGTCTTGGTGACAACCTGTCTGTATAGCGGCCATCCTGCCTATGATAATGGCTATGCACAAAACAAAGCGAAAGGTGATCCCATGCAGAGAAAAGCAGTGTTATATAAACACCATCATTCTGTCTATACTCTATAGTACATAGGATTGCACGATTAGCAATGCAGGGCCCCGTTGCAGAAAGAGATACAATCGATTGTAAGTTACGATTGATCGTAAGTCAGAAAATTTACGCGTTTCAACCAATCAGATTTGCGCATCAAGAACACGTGATCTGACTTACGATTAATTGCAACTTACAATCGATTGTATCCCTTTCTGCAACGGGGCCCAGGTGTTGTTTTTCACCAAGGTCCTGATATTACCAAATCATAATAACCTAGATATCAAATAATACAAAACAACAATACGTTCATGATGCAAACACATTTAAATATTACAAGAAATGACCAGCCATTCAAAATTGACTATTTAAGAATTTCGGACAAATATAGTTACAATCTATATAGTTTCGATTTATTTCAAGTCATAAAAACAAAAAATAATTAACCTTTTATATGCACATTGTATAAATAAAAGCTTAAAGGGGTAGTTTAGTTTTGGTAGAGAGGGCGCTGCACATCACAATTTGTTGTGAGGTAATGAAAAACTGAGTGTCGAATTTGAGAGAACATGCAATTTTAATGGCAGAATAAACTTTATTTGGTCAAAATCGACCCAGAAATGGCTGAAATATCAATAAATATATCTGATCTTATAATTATTTGGGGCCCAAATAACTAGATGATTTTTTTGTTTTATTTAAAAAATGCTTGAACTGTTTCAACATTTTTCAAAAGCATTTTTTTAATAGTTGTTGATGATCTCTCTATTTAATCATTATTTCAATAAACCATCACATGCATTATTTTGTATGAAAAATGGTTGATACCAATGCCTTTTTAGAAAGCGCCCTCTTGTGTTTTAATGGCTCTTTTTTAAAAGATAACGGGCTTTTTACTTAGTCGTTTGTAAATTTGTATACCTTTCGAGCATGGTGGAGTTATAACTATTCGTTTATAATGTTACTGTCCAGGTTTGGTTACTAAAGTTCAGCCTTACCAAAACTCTACTACCCCTTTAATTGTTTTGTGTTTATGACTTGAAATAATGTAAATATACAAACTATTCAATAGGGATATATATTGAGTATAGTCATATATATTAGGTAACATTTAGTAGCCTAGGCAATCATAGATGTCATACCATTGACGTTCGCCAGTATACGTCTATGACCTACACACGCACAGTATATTCAACAGGTGATCGAGTCTTACAACCGCAAACGACTCATTAATTACGTCTTTGTTCGACCGACTTCCTCCTTTCCGGTTTTATGTGGGTGTTTGCGACAAACTTGACAAAACAATAATTACCTCATCGCAACGTAAGCCTACAAAGAATATATTAATTGTAATATTAGGCCTACCCGCTGTCCGAGGCCCGCACCTACGCAAAACAATACTCATGGTTATATGAGTTTAGTAAACAAATAAATAAAATAAAAACCTTTTCCGGGTTACCCTAACAAATCAAAACACAGATCAAAACAGACCTGAACAACACCTTGAAACTATAGTCATTTTAAAATTATAAAACAATGAGATTTATAGCAAAATAATTTAACCGGGGCCCACACTTCCTTAAGTTCTCGCATAACAATATTTATGACTATGCATAACATTTCTTCACATTAAACGGATGAAAAAAAAGTACAGATCAACACGTTGACAAGTAAAGATATTCAAATGTATATACTTCAGCAAAACACCGCAATTAAGCCTACTATATAGAACATGTTCTCCCATACTTTTATTCTCGGAAAACGATAATCCTGACAGTGACAGTCATGATATACATTATAGTAACAACCCATTCCGGTAAAACCAAGTGGATCAAACAGAAAGGCTCAACACCTTCGCAGTGAAGACAGTTTTAAGTTCATTTTAACAAATTGCGACAGCAAACATCGCAATTATGCATATTAATTACACAAGACCGTCCGGGGCCCGCATTTAATTCCTTCTTCTCGCGTATAACAATAATCCTGATCATGAGTATTATACATTTCTCTTCCTGTAAAGCAAAACGGATCAAAAGAAAACGGAACGACACCTTCACAATAAATAGAGTGTTTAACTTGTTAACAAATTAATTACTGAAACATAGTAATGAAGTCCATTATACAGAAAAGTGTCGCGGTGCCCGCGGTTCCTTCTTCTCGCATAACAACAATCCTGATCATTATAAGCAGTAAAACACCTCTTCCGGCGAAACAAAACAGAACATAACTGACCAACACCTACATAATAAAGACACTTTTAACTTGGTAACAAATCGAGATTACAAAACAGCGTAATTAAGCCTATTGTGTACAGAGAAATGACCGGGATCCGCACTTCCGTATTCTCGCATAACAACAATCCTGATCAATATATGAGTAGTAAAAACCGCTTCCGGTAAAACCAAGCGGATCAAAACATGACATATAAACGCCTGCACGATAAAGACAGTTTTAAGTTCTTTTTAACCAATTAAGATAACAAACATCGCAATTATGTATATTGAAAACAGAAGTGTCCAGGGCCCACGCTTCCTCGCATAACAATAATCCTGATCGTGAACATAGTACATTTCTCTTCCTGTAAAACCAGTGGCGGATCCAGGGGGGGGGGGGGGGGGGGGGTTAGGGGGTTTAACCCCCCTCCCCCCTTGGGCTGCCAAGTGAAAATGTATCAGTGGAAAAAGTGAAAAAAAAATCACTTACGGGGGTTCAAAATAGCAAACAAACAAAAAATCGCCGAGAGGGGGGCGACACCCCCCTCTCGTACTCACCCCCCCCCCCCCCCCCACTCGCCGCTACGCGGCTCGGGTCAAACTCCCCCCCCCTTAGCAAAAAGCTAGATCCGCCCCTGAAAACCAAGGAGCTTTGAAGCTCTTTGGTAAAACAAAACGGATAAAAACTGAACGGAACAACACCTTCGCAATAAAAAAAAAAGTTTTAAAGGGATCTAGTAACTTTGTTGACGTGTGCAATGAATTGTTGATAAAATGTGTGATCTGACATTTTTCACTGTATGACAATGTCACGTTATATGGCAGAGTAGTGAGCGAAAATGTAAAGTGATATTCGCAGACTCATTGCACTGAATTTGTACACAGTTATAACTATCCAGTGGACAGTTCAACATCTGAACACTTCCGTATTTATCTTTTTAACGAAAGGGAATCCGAAAAACAAAGCCGGTTAATACTTCTTTTGATAATTGATAATAAATTAAGATATCAAATTTCGTCAGAAAAGTACAGCGGTGCCCGCGCTTTCTTCTTCTCGCATAACAATAATCCTGATACGTTATGAGTAATTTAAACATCTTCTGGTAAAACAAAACATTTAGAACGTACAGAGCAGATCAACACCTTTATAATAAAGACAGTCTGAACTTTTTGACAAATTGAGATAACAAAACATCGCAATTAAGTCTATTAAGTATTATACAGAGAAGTGTCCGGGGCTAGCTGCCGGTACTTCCTTATTCGCGAGACAACAATGCAGTCCATTCCGGCGATTAAAAACATGAAAACAGAGTAGAAGCATCTTTATAACGATACATTTTTAGCATCAATAAACCGACCACCAAAGCATGTCATAACAAAATTATGAATCAATTACCATTGTTCTAAATATTACTTCTAACCATGGAACTAACCATACTTACCATTATTGTTATCATTTCGTTTCCATTTTAAGGTTACAATGCCTGATGATAATAATAATGTTTTGTTTTACAATGTTTTCGAGTTAAAAAACTGTACCTACTCCCTTACTCCATGTATCTACTCCCATTTTGTTTTTAAAGGGACCTAGTATCATTGTCCACATTCTCAAAACTTACTTGGAACTATATTTGTTCTTTTATACCTTGTTGCATTCGCATCATCATTAGAAGCATTGAACAGGTTTTGATGAACAAAGGATATTTACGATTGAAGTGTTCTGATTGTTAAAGGGGTAGTTCAGTTTTGGTAAAGAGGGCGCTGCAAGCACTAATTTTTTTTGTGAGATAATGAAAAAGAAGCATACAGTTGTAATGGCCGAATAAACTTTATTTGATCAATATCGGTTCAGATACGGCTGAAATATCAATAAATATATCCGATCGTAATAAATCTGGGGCCCAGATATTTCGATGATTTTTTTAAAAATTAAAAAAATGCTTACACTTATTAAAACATTTTCAAATTAAGAGGTTTTAAAATAGTTGTTGATGATCTCTCTATTTAATCATTATTTCAACAAAACATCACATGCATAATTTTGTATGAAAAATGGTTGAAATCAATGCTTTTTTAGAGAGCGCCCTCTTGTGTTTTAATGGCTTTACAAAAAATGATAACAGGCTTTCTACTTAGTCGTTTGTAATTTTCTATACCTTTCGAGCATGGTGGAGTTATAACTATTAGATTGTAGTATTATTGTGCAGGTTTTGGTTACTAAAGCTCAGCCTTACCAAAACTGTACTACCCCTTTAACTATCCACTGGAAATGTATAACTGTGTACAAAGTCAGTGTAATTAGTTAGCGAATATCACTTTGCATTTTCGCCCATTACTCACCTATATGCCATCCATTCAACGTGAAATGTTCACACTTTACAAAAGTTTACTTATTGGGCATACAGTAACCGATCACAACAATACACATTTCATCAACCATTCCTCACATTTTGCAAATGCCAACAAAATTACTAGCTCCCTTTAAATATCAGGCTTTCCCCTCTTCTATTTTATCTTTCTCTCCTCTTCTTTCTCCACCTTTCTCGCGTGTTCTAAATGTTTTAAAATATTACTTATAATTATATCCCTCATAAGATCGTTTTACCATTGTATTTGACAAATGATATTTTTGGACAACACGCGCAATCCCCGCGCAATCATGTGACCGGGCTGTTAGCAAAAAATTAACACTAAAAGTTCGTTACGCGTTCGTCCCATAGATCATGTGTTTAAGCAAAATGCACACGCGATCAAATTTGTGCAGTACTCTATGGCGCACACGTTCTAGTCACGTGATTGACATTACTGGTAAAAACTAACACCCTGGGAAGAAGAACGCCAAGACAGCCAATAAGCACATCCGTGGGAGCGCTAGCACGCATTCATCGCGTATGTGCGCAACTGCCAGCGCGTTGGTGCGCACTCAGTTTTGCGTCTTTGTGATTGTGTGCGCAAAATAACAATGACTTTAAGCGTATAAGATGCGCCGTGGTTCTGGAGGCTCATACTGGCTTCATTAATGTCGATTGATTTTTATATCAAAATTTACAAGCGATTTTATGAAATATTCAGAGATTATCACTTATTTTGCTATAAGCTGAACACAATCACTGATATTGATGAGTGATATAAAACAACTAACGAATGTGCTTGATTGTGATAGGCAATCTATTACCTCGGTGGGCTCAAAATGACTATTACCCTCAGCTACGCTTCGGGTAATAATCATTTTGAGCCCACCTCGGTAATAGATTTGACTATCACAAGAAGCCCATTCGTTAGTTGTATATTATTATCTGATATTCCATCGGAATAATACTAAACGGCGTTGAGTGAAATGTCGAGTAATCACATTTCATGTTTGCCGCCCTCACGTGTCGACTGCTTGATTATTCTTTTTTCAGCACCAACATTGTCGATTACTGTGTAATAATTAAAATGGTATACCTTTATTTGATGCAAAAGAAAATTTGTATTTATGCTTATGTGCAGATTACTGATTACCTTATAATTTTGTTATGCAATGAAGGAAGACAATATAATTAAAAACAAACTCATTGAATTCATATATATATTTCTATTTTTTTCTTTTTTCTTATATATACCTATTTGCTTCATTCATGCTGTTTTATTATACATTGTCAGTTGATTTGGTAATAATGATGATTTCTCGAGTGTTCTACATATTTTAAAATATTACTTATAATTATTATCTTATATTCCATCAGAATAATACTAAACGGCGTAGAGTGCCTAATGTCGAATAATCACATTTCATATTTGCCGCCCTCTATGCGTTGACTGCTTGATTATTCAGCACGAGTTTTTTTGGAATAATTATTATGTTCTCTTTATTATCTTTTCTTCATTCGTGCTGCTCTGCATTGTCAGTTTATTTTGGAATGATTACAATGTTTCTAATTTTATTTGATGTAAATGAAAACAAATGTTGTATATTTATGTTAATGTGCTTATTATTGTATGTACTGATTACTTTATTATTGTTTGTACGTAATTACAATTAATTAATGAAGACAATTAATTATAAATATTGAAGAAAAAAGGAACTAACATTGACTTACAAGTAACCATAACTTAGAGTTGTACATGTATAAAGTTTAATTGTTTACAACCATTATTACTTGCCACACTCAGCATGTTCAATATCATAGCCTACATTTTTCATTTGCACCGTCAAATACCTAACCCGATACAGTTTTGCAGTAAAACTTATCAGACTCTGTTGGTTATAAAATGACGTATAGGCATGATAGCCTTATTCAAAGAAATTAATGTGTACATCTATTTTTTTTTTTAATTGCTCACTAGAACCCCGGATAAAAATAAAAACAACTCATAATAATTATACGTATATAATTATAAATCATAGAGGGGCAAACATTACGCAGTGATTTCTCAGTTCAAACAATTTATTAGACTTTAGGCAAAGGGAACTCTTCGAACTATATAAAAACCGCCAGCAGGTGGCGGTCTTCCATTCCAGCAGAACGGTGATGTGATTTTGTCGACACAATCACATCACCGTCCTGCTGGAATGGAAGACCGCCATCTGAAAACAATGCAATATCCATTACTTGTGCACAATAGATAATCCTAAATACGTCTAATAAACGTTTTGTTTGTTGGTATTAAAACTAGCATTTGTTGTACAGAACTGTTAAAGGGATCTAGTAACAATGGCATCATTAATTAAATTTTCCTAGAACTCTAGCGGTTCTCATATTCGTATTACCAGTAGAATCATGTAGCAGGTATCGGTTTTCCGAATTTCTCTGTCGGTATAAAGATATTTATGATTGAAGTTCACGTATTCGGATTTATGAATCTCTAGTGGATAATTATAACTGTGCACAGAGCAAGCGCAGTCAGCAAATACCATTTTGCATTTCCGCTCATTACTCGGTCATTATGCCATTAAATTATACCATTGAATTTTCGCACTTCTCTTAGTAGACATACTTATTACATAAAAGATATACATAATTGTTTAGGCAAATGTCATCAAAGTTACTAGACCTCTGTGTGTATCATACACGGCTAAGAGATACAAATATAATGTTCATTTCATAAGTGCATTTACGGTGCGATGATGTGACTGGGTAAGCCCCCCTCCCCCCCCCCCCCCCCCCCCCCCCCAGGCCATCTCTCAGTCTTTCGACGTACCACTGCATGGGCAGGGTTGGTTGGTTTTTGCAGACGCGTACAATCACTTATGATTATTTACGTCTAGGATCGCCGTTTTTCATCACCATCCGATAGACGCGACCAAGATTCCAACCTGGGCCAGTTAGTATGAAGAGCGGATCTCTGACCACAAGACCAGAACACACGGGGGGGGGGGGGGGGGGGGGGGGTACTTATACATGGATTGCGTCTATGATTATTGCAGTATATAGGACGTATACACGCACAACGTGCTTCAGCATGCAGACCTATTTAATAATAATCAATGTTTGCGAATGTTTTCACCTTCGGATGATAAATCACCAAATAACGAAAGATTACTTCTATTGAGACTCAATAATGAGTTACACCCGGGGATACAATCACGAAGCCTTACTCTGCATAGTTGTTTACTGCTCAAACGCCTCTTTAAGTTAGATTAGTTTTTGACGGCCTATATTACTGAAATGGCTGGTAGATTCTCAATACCGAGCTTAGTGGTCGCGCCAGAGCACAGAAAGAACACCAAGTATATGTCACCGTGTGAACACACTCTGTTTTAGAGTGTGGACTAACGTGTGAACACGTTTAAAGGGACAGGTCCACTTTACCAAAACGTCTGAACAGCAGCTTTCAGTTGAAGGATGGGGATCAATGTAACACGCAAAAAAGAAAATCTGATCGAACAGCCCTCTAATTTGGATTTTACGAATGAAAATCGAATGCGTCCCTCCATTTAAACTATATATCGGTCAATAAAGGAGTTCAACTGATTTAGCATGATATTACAACAATATTGTACTAATTCTCGTAAAGGTATTGTGAAGCCGAAATTTGTTAACGTATGTCACGGAAAAAGATCTCAAAAATAAAGAATATAATAATACATGTAGTCAGTTTAAGCGATGTTTGGGTATTTTGCTTGGTAAACGCTCACACATTAGTACTTATGCGCAGGTCACGTAGCTAGCGCGGGTCACGTAGGGGTCATGCATACCGATCTGGCACTCCGTAAAATCTGTGTACGAACTTACTCACCGGC
Organism: Echinarachnius parma; assembly: GCA_037951105.1. Classification (NCBI taxonomy): domain Eukaryota; kingdom Metazoa; phylum Echinodermata; class Echinoidea; order Clypeasteroida; family Echinarachniidae; genus Echinarachnius; species Echinarachnius parma. Next base: position 40,378 of record JBAMJV010003814.1, on the reverse strand, counting down.
CGAAAATACGTATGTACCCATTAAACCGTCGTCCAACAATTTAATCAGTTTTAGGTCTATAACTCCACGAAAAAGAGATTTCAAGCCCTAATTTTTTCAGGCATGCTATTAAATGACATTTCCTTTCATATAAGACAATAACCTCGCAACTTTTGAATTTGGCTTGCAAAAGAGGATCTATCCCTTTAATGTTCAACGTTAATTGCACTGTGATTACAATATCAACATCCTGTGAACACACTATGATATACCATGCGTTCACAGTGTGTACAATAGTGCGTCCACCTGTATATCACAATTAATGTGCTCATATAGTGTGTTCACACTGTGATGAGTGTTGACACTGTTAAAACGCTCGAATTTAAAATGATCTACACAGACAGAGTTTATTAAACCCTCATCTATAGATAGCACACCGTCACAGAAAATAAAATAATCTGAAATATATCTTTCAGTCAAATCGGTCCATATGCGCTGAACGCAAATCCAATTGGAATATCATTTCCCCCCACATTTGAAAGTGGAGGAGATTGTCCCCCTCCCTTTGTCATTATGTATGTTTGGTTCCATACTTCATATTACGAGAAATTTCTGTCTCGGGTGTGCACCAAATCGCACAATTTCACGCCCAAAAATACAAAAGCTCCCTACTGTGGGAGGGGGACACCCCCTCCCACACCCTCCCCCGCTCGGTCGCTTCGCTTCCTCGCAATGTCTCTCCTCCACTTTTGAAAAGTGGTTTACGCCCTTGGTTAGTTTCATGGGAGCCCAATGCCCTAGTCTATAACGATGGCTCTATAGTATAGGATCACGTGAATCCATCTCATACAAGGCTCAATATTTTCCTCGCTATATGCCCTTAAAAATACGTTACGAGTATAGGTTCACTATTTTATACAATTTTAACACCCATGATAGGAGTTGCAAATGTCTGAAATCTAAAAGCTTCCGGGGGCTCCGCCCCCTGGACCCCCATTATTGTCCCCAAATGTGGGTGACCCCCAAAGTCAGGTCTTCGAGCCATGAAGACACTTTCGATGAGCGCATATCCGGGCATTCCAATGTGGGGCTTTTTGCTCTCTCTGTGGTCACTCTGGAATTTTTTTTTTCAAATTTCGCCCCCCCAATCGCAAAAACGGATCGACGCCCCTGCAACTCGGTAACATCAACAAGCCACAACAGGCGTGTATTCCCTTCTTGATGAAAGCCCTGTTGCAGAAAGAGATACAAGAGATTGTATGTTGCAATTTATTGCAAGTCTCGGTAAACTTACACAACAATGTACATTGTATCAATCATTTATCACCTTTTCAAATGTCAACAAAGTTACTCGATCCCTTTAAAACAAGTAGACATAGATACATAGACACATACAAGAATTATGTCACGTGATTGTAACTACGCGCCTTGTGCAAAGACTGAGTTTCCTGCTTGCCTTGCCCGGTGATGCAGCTCGCGACATCCTTTATGGAATAACACAGGGGAAAGACCTGCCACGTATTTGTAAACGTTGAATTATAACATGGCACAAATATATAACTTCATGTATGACATAAAGTAGACACAGATGTACAATACTGATGTCACGTGATTGTAACTACGCGCCTTGTGCAAAGACTAAGTTCGAAGTTTTCCTGCTTGGAATTGACTGGCCGGTGATGCTCGCGACATCCTTTGAGGAATAACACAAAGAAAATACAAGCATAATTTGTAAACATTCCTACTTATGACATTTATAACATGGCACAAATATATAACTTCATCTATGACCTAGACACAGATCTACAATATTGATGTCACGTGATTGTAACTACGCGCCTTGTGCAAATACTACGAAATTCGAAGTTTTCCTGCTGTACGTACGTAGCCTGGTGATGCTCGCGACATCCTTTATGGGATAACTCTGGGGAAAGACCCGACAGGCATTTGTAAAACGTTCCTACTCAATCATGACAGATATAACATGGCACAAATAAACCGCAAATAATATCATTGTGTGGGACATGTCTGGTCTGTCAATCAAGAAACTAACTTTTGCTTGCAAGTTACTTACAAACAACGAGGAACATCCTTGCTGTGTATGACTCAACTTCCCCGTTTCATACTACGATAGTTGTGTACTAGCGCTCCCTAGTCACACTTTCTCGCACTCTCGTATACTAGTACTATATATATTATTTCACACGGGCTATCGCTACACACAAGGACTATACAGAATACTATGCATAGAGCTCTGCATCTAAACAAATCGCGCAAAGTCAGCTCGTTCCGCCGCCGCTCTGCGCTGCTCCGCAAGTGCTGGGGTCACCATATCTTGACCCGCTGTAACAGTGGTAAACACATTACCATACAGTCAACCGTTTTGCATGCATACATGTCATGTATCAAGCCAACTAACTTTCCCTTTCCGAGACCCTATTACTGAAGTGTTTACTCCTGTGTATACAATGTACTAGAATTGACTGACTGGTCTCGAGCTATGACTTCTATTGTCCTGAGTCGGCATAATACGGGTAACGAGTGTCTCGACTATTGTGCACTGTTGGTCAACAAGTATTGGGTCGGAAAATAGAACTTCTGTGAAGCGGATGCACCAGTGCAAACAGATGGAGAAAGGGGACTCGAAAGTAGTTCACTCGAGCGATGTCAATGGCGCTAATTTCCCCGGGCAGTCGCGGGTAGACTTCGCCGACGATTCGGATCGCGATCGTGATCGTGGTGCTTCTGATGCTAGTCATGATCGCTGTGGTGATGGTTACAGGAACTTTTCCCTCTCGGATGGATTAACGATAGGGGGTTTACCGGATCTTCTTCAGCCGCTGAAAACTTGGAGTAGCAGATTTATAGCTGGTGGAGATAATCATTCGGACGGTGGAGGTAGTAGTAGGGACCATTATCACCACCACCACCATCAACACCATCACCATAAACACTGCCTCGATGAAAAGCACGCGGAAGCTGCGGAACAACACGGCAATACAGATAAAGATATGACTGGAAGTGGAATGAAAGTGAATGGCCCTCTGACCGCGTGCAATAGGACCACCGCCAGTCTATGTTACTGTTTACGTGGAGCAGGTGCCATGTTGTTCCGGAATGTTAGTAACAGGACCTCGCTCCTGGCCCTGCTCTGCCTGTTCAGTCTATCCTTCATGCTGGTCCTCTCATCACTTTTCTCCGATGGCGACATCAACGGTTACGAGGCGGGCGAGGACGAAACCACGCGGTTGCTACGGGAGTTCAGGGTCGAGGTAATTAATTGTCATTTAACTTATTGAGATGTACATTATTACGTAATACTAGTTATAAGTTAAACGAATTAAGAGTGCAGCTGTTTATTTCGATAAAACATAAATGTAACCCCAAACGAGGTCGTGTATTTTGGGGGTTAGAGGAAAACATTATGTCAAAATCGACAAAACCAGCAGTTCTTGTACATACCTTGCAATTTGTATTATCAATAGAGGCATGGAACATGTTTTAATTTTCCCAAATGTCACTTTCTTTTTAAAGATATTTTGTGATTGAAGTGTAGTCTTTAGATTTGAAAGTCTCTAGGTGGAGAATTTCAATTGTGTACAAAGTCAGTGCAATGAGTTATTGAATATCACTTTGCTGCACCTTTACTCATTATTCTGGGTCATAATAATTATAACAATTATGACGTGCAGTCGTGCACACATCACTTTGTGGACACATCAGACCAAATAAGTACACATTTTTATGAACCTTTCGTCAGTTTAGGGCTTTCTGCATATGTCAACAAAGGCACTAGTTCCCTATAACTTGGGAGAGAATGAAGTGGATATGATTATTAGCAATACTTTAGAATAACTTGTTTTCATGTTTCATAGATCCATCCGTTTTTACATGTTATTTTACACATTTTACATTATTTTATAATATTATGTGCATATGTTTGTGTATATCATCAGACCAGGGATCAAACTCCCATATCCCCGATCAGACAGTGTGGCCAGGCAATGAACATTAGTATTAGTACCTTATTTGCTAAGCATGTGCCCAATAGTACATTTCACCTCTCCTATATCATGCCTATGTCTGATATTTTGCAGTCTTCAACTTTTTTTTTTTTATATATATTTTTTATTATCTAAGTGTAACCAGGGGTCTTTAGGGGTTAACTTACTTAGATATCACTGGCTTTCTTGAGACTTGATACGTATACTCTTTCTCTCAAAGGAAGAATCCGGTTGTTGGTAAACACCAAACAAACTTGGTGTTGATAAGGATGATGACACAAAAGAAAAGGATACAGCACACAAAACAAAGAGGGTATTGAACTTGTCTGGAGTTGGGACTTGGAGGTGGGGTCCTGGGGAAATGTTTGAATAGAGCTAACCAGCAGCTTGGTTCAAGGGGGGGGGGGGGGGGGGGGGGGTGGGTGGGGGCAGGTTCTTTTATTGGGTAGATGAATGGGGTGGCGCCGGAAAGATGAATAGACTAACAACTTGAAGAGGATCGCAGAAAGCTGCCCAACTTGGCTTTCTGCATTAGCATATCTTGTACAGTATACAAACATATTATACTGGGTACATAACTAACTTATAATATAAACATACTATAAATGTATAATCCTACAATCTTGTATTCTGAGATTCAAAATGGGGCCTAGATTTAATTTTCGACAAAACATCACATGCACAATTTTGTATGAAAAATGGTTGAATCCAATGCCTTTTTAGAGAGCGTCCTCTTGTGTTTTAATGGCTCTTTTTGAATGATAACAGGCTTTTAACTTAGTCGTTTGTAATTTTGTATATCTTTCGAGCATGGTGGAGTTATAACTATTAGTTTGTAATGTTACTGTGCAGGTTTTGGTTACTAAAGTTCAGCCTTACCAAAACTGTACTACCCCTTTAGCAACAAGGAAGCCCTCTTTGACCTCCATCCTTATTAGCCTTACGTAACTTCCCGTCATGTTCTCCCTCACAACTCCCATGTCCCATGGTTAACCATCGATATATATCGATGGGGTTAAATGCATAGTTGAGTTTTGGTAAAGAGAGTACAGTTTTGGTCAAACTGGATTTCACTAACCAAAACCTGCATTTGACAATCAGTTTTTCATTACGGATTACCTCACATTTTTTTTCTTCGTGCAGCGCCCTCTATACAAAAACTCAACTATCCCTTTAACGATTTTAACCCCATCGATATGATAATATATCCCACCGAATACTTCCGTGATTTAATCAGTCTGCTAATGCTGCATTGTTTATTTGTTTGTAGATGCCCTTATTATACGTACAGCATGTACAGTGGCGTACGTAGCATGGTCCGACTGATTGTGGGCAAAAATTACCTGGTCATTTCGCTTGGCTTACTTGAACGTCATATCATGGACTCTAGTAGGGAAGTAGGGTCCATGGTCAGATTATAGCTGGCAACTAGCAAGAGATATGACTGTATACATGTACATCACTCAGGGATGCCAGTTTTCAGGCAAAAGCCTGAATTTCAGGACCTGTGAACCTACAAGTTCAGGCTTATTTGTACCATTTTGCACGCAAGCAAGGTATCAAGACTCTATTTTCAGGCTCTGGACTTGCAGGACACTGGCATCCCTGCATCACTATACGTGCTGCATCACACTCGCGTTCATTTGTCTGTGTAGCAATCATTAGCCGTAGCTTTATACGTCTAATTTAATCGTTTCCCCAAACATTGATTGATACTTACTAGCTGTGGCTCCCATCACCATGCATCTGGAGTTCTTCGACCCTTTATTAGTCCCTTCAGGGACAAAATTAATATTTTTATTTCGGGGGCTCCCTTACTAATTTTATGGAAGTTTTCGGGGGCTACTTTTTCAACTTTCGGGGGCTAGTTTTATAATTTTTCATTTTTTCGAATTTCAGGGGCTACTATTTAGCTCTAATGCTGTAAGTGATCATCTGATTGGCATTCGATCACGATCCAAACAAAAAATCCCTCAAAAAAATAAAACAAATCGGGGGCTCTTTTGGGCATTTCGGGGGCGAATTCGCCCTCAGCGCGGCCTCCGTGTATTTTTCCCCTGAGTCCCTTACATGTATGTTTTGTAGGAGGATATTTAATTATTTAAGACCTGGGTCAATACAAGTTTGAGTTATGCTTTGGCCGTTAGGTAACAAACATCATTGTAAACGAATAATATGCTGGTTGTCCGGATATGAATTTAAAGAAACGGACGGATATATCCGATGTTTTTTGTTTTAATGTAACGCAAACAGTAGCTATTATTAGCAGACTCGGTAGAATGTATTTATGTGAACATGACTGAGCACTGTCAATGTAGCAATGTGTTCGTGGCCTTTGTCAAACTTTGTTTGAAAATTGAAATACCGTAAGTAAAATATGTTTAGTATCCGAAATATGCAACTAAAAATGAATACGGATATCACTTATCATGGCAGTCGGATACGGACCTGATAGGTTTATGAATGTGTTTTGAGTAAATTTACTTAATTATTATATCAAAGTTGTACAATTCGTACATATTTGAGATTACTTTAATCACGTTTTCTAAGTTATCATCAATATCACATTATATGATGATGATATGATCATGACATTTCTTAATATTGTACATTCCCATTCTCGCTTTTCTTCCTTTGGTAACTGAAAGATTCGTCTACATCCATTTTGTCTACTCCCATGTTTTGTCTAAAGTAAAAGCAAAATCAGAATATAGAGGTTTGGGATTGGGATTAGAGATAAAGGATGGTGTTGGAGATTGGGGGTGGCGTCATGGTTAGGAGTACAGTGTGTAAACATGTGGGGTCAAATTTGAAGATGGCAAATAATACGTTTCAGGCCAGTGAACAAAATACACAGGGGCAAAGGGTGACCCCCCCCCCCCCCCCAACCCACAACCCCTTGAAATCGCCCCCATGAGCCAAAACACGGGAGGCGGCGAAAATGAAATTGTTTCACCGTGATAATCGCCCTCGCTGTGTATACACATCCACTGACAGGTCAGTGTACACATCCCACGCAAGCAAACATTTTATTTTTTATTTGACTGAGAATGCTTGTCTTCAGTATAGGATGGGATCTTTATAATCATTTATTACAACTCTGAAGAAAAAAAAATATATAAAGCAAATAATACAAGACAAAAAGCCCCCGCGAGATCCCCAGATAGCCCCCGTGGACATTTTCACGGGGGTGATTTTTCTTTCTTAAAGGGATAGTTGAGTTTTGATATTGAGGGCGCTACACAAAATAATTTTTTGTGAGATAATGAAAAACTGAGTGTCAAATTTGAGAGAGCATACAATTTTAATGACAGAATAAACTTTATTTTTTTATCAAAATCGGTTCAGAAATGGCTGAAACGTCCATAAACATAACCATTTGTAATAATTGTGGGGCCCCACAATTTATTATTCGATAATTTTTAACCAACCGTTCAAAAAATGTAAAAAAATGCTTCCTCTTTTCAAACATTTACAAAAGAGGTTTTTAAATAGTTGTTGATTATCTCTCTATCTAATCACTATTTCAACAAAACATCACATGCACAATATGTTATTTAAAATGGTTGAAACCGATGAGTTTTTAGAGAGCGCCCTCTTGAATTTTAACGGCTCTTTTTGAATGATAACAGGCTTTTTACTTATTCGTTTGTAAGTTTGTATACCTTTCGAGCATGGCAGAGTTATGGTGCAGGTTTTGTTTACTTAAATTAAGTTTGACCAAAACTGTACTCTCTGTAATCTCACTCTATACCAAAACTCAACTATCCCTTGTAATGTTTCCTTCGCAATAGCCCTCATGAAATAAAAAGTATATTTTGGGTTGTTTCAGGCATCATATACATGTAATTTAAAGGGGTAGTTCAGTTTTGGTAAAACTAAAAAGGGTGCTGCATGAAAGATTGTTTTGTGAGATAATGAAAACTGAGTGTAAAATTTGAAAGAGCATGTACAATTTTAATGACAGAATAAACTTTATTTGATCAAAATCGGTCCAGAAACAGCTGAAATAGCAATAAATATAGCCTATCCGATCGGAATAAATCTGGGGCCAAGATTATTTTTTTTGTTAATTTAAAAAATGCTTACAATTTTTCAATACTACTACTAATAATAATGAAACACTTTTATATAGCGCATAACACATAAGCACAATTGCATGTCCCTATGCGCTTTTATTATTACCCTTGGTCATCAGGTACAGGTCAAACCCGCACAATTATCTTGCGCACCATCTCAACTCCCCGGGGAGCATACTAGCCAATGGCAGCCATATGATAGCGCCCAGGCTAATTAACACCCGACCAAGTACCCATTTATACTCCTGGGTAGAGGGCAATAATTTTCAAAAGAGGTTTTTAATTAGTTGTTGATGATTTCTCTATTTAATCATTATTTCAAAAATGGTTGAAAACAATGCTTTTTCAGAGAGAGCCCTCTTGAGTTGTAAATTGCAATGGCTCTTTTTGAATGATAACAGGCTTTTTACTTCATAGTCGTTTGTAATTTTCTATACCTTTCGAGCATGGTGCTGGAGTTAAACTATTAGTTTGTAATGTTATTGTGCAGGTTTTGGTTACTAAAGCTCAGCCTTACCAAAACTGTAGCCAGTACTAGACCAAATGAGACATATACCAAGCGGACATAACCCCCAATCCCCTGAGTGTCTGTCTGTCTGTCGAATTGAGGTGAAATGCAAAGACGAAGAGCAAGTTATTTCCTGTTCGTCTGAACTTGAAGACCTTAGTTTGGGTTTGAAACTTGGCACATCGAGTTAAAATGCTGTATAATATGTAGAGACTACATACTACAGGATGTCGCGAACAATGTAAAGACGCAATTGAAGTCGAAACGTATTTATTATATATTGACCACCTGAGTGAACCAATTAACCCCTTGACGACGGGAACCGGGTGGGTGGTGTAAAAAGTCTATGTAGATTTCAGAAACTTGAAGGGAAATGGTTAAGTGGCCACTGTATATATTTTATATATACCAGGTCAGATGTTGCGTGTAAGTACCGGCTTCCATGGCGGTTGCACCATGTTAGAAGGGAAGATTGGAGTCTAGGATAGTCCTAAATAGGACTGTGGTAGTCATTGAAAGGACTGTTGGTCTACGATGTCTACATAAGTTCCAGAAAACCACTGGGCAATTCCACGGTAACGGAAGGACATTCAGACACAATTTTGGAACTTCAATCAAATAATTCTAGGATCCTGCTTTTGATTTTTTATTCTAAATGGCATGTCTTTGATCCTTGTTGGGACACCTTTGATTTCCACTATTTCTAAAATTTTGACCGCATTATGTAAATTAGATATGGACACTAATGAGGCCGGTAACGGAAGGACGCCAAAATGGACATGGATTTTCAAGTTTGTTTAGTTATGACCCAATCTCCGTGAAGTTACGAGGTTTATCATGTTAAGTTGGCTACTAGTCAATTTCCTTATGTTCACAGAGTATAACACCACCTTTGAAGAAAAATATCTACATTGGTATATTAATTATGAGAAATTAATTACTCCAGTGTTCGGTAACGGAAGGACGGTAACGGAAGGACCTCTGAAAAGTCTATTGGAATTGAACAATAAAATTAATTTTGAAATTTAAAGACCATTTATGAGAAGGAAACATCTCTTTTGTGGTCTAAAAATGAGTTTGTATCATAGATAGCATATGGACATCACAAGCATTTACATTTCTATTTTTTTCTTACTATATTTCATGCTCCAATGGCTCTTATTCATGGTCAATCCATGGTAACGGAATGACACTCAGACACAAATTGTCAACTTTAAGAAAGACATTTTTAAATACTTGTGTTGTTGGAACAGTCTATTTTAACAATACTTCCCATAATTTTTTTTTATTTTTTATCTCCGCACAATATTGAATATGCATACAAATGAGGTCGGTAACGGAAGGACACTAAAATGGACAAGGTTTTGTTATCAAATCAGTTTTAACTAAACTCTGTGATATTAAATAATACAAAATATTATAAGGGTACACATTTCATTCTCTGAAGGGTTAAGAAGAATTTACTTGTTCTTTGATTAAAATTTGTCCGCAGATATTTGAGTTATTTCACACAAAGCGGACCAATGTTCGGTAACGGAAGGACATAATGGACTATAATGTATGATATGACACAGTAGGGTCATTCCATGTCAAATCACCTTTAAAAAAATAGAAAATTTTCATCGCAGCCCCCTTCAAATTTGCTAATATTTGGTATGTATGATATTTCAACCTTTAAAAGCGCAAATATTTAAGTTTTAGCCCAATCCGCCCAATGGTTTTGGCGCTATGGTCGATTCTTATGGGGGAGTTTTGTAAGAAATGGGCGTGGGCACCATTTTTCAAATGGCCATTGTCCATTAACCGTTGGGTCAATTTATTTTGTAAAGGTGTCATTGGACTGGGGATGTTATGTGCAATCCATTTATGCCATTTGTGTTCATGCATGAGCGAGTTTGGATACGATAACCTTTGACCTTAGATTTTGACCTTCCGTTTTACCTCGTGGATCAAATAATTTTGAGAATTTTTTTTGCTTAAATCTTGGCTTGATATAATTTCTACAACATATGAAAGAATTGGAGATATGTTATTTCTTGCTTTTTCTACAGCCTTGTTTTTAGTTTGCAAATTTCATGTAAAATTTAATTATTTAGACCTACACCCATGTCCAAGAATTCTATAGGGGTGTATTGTATAAAAAAAAGACCTATTCAAAGTCATGATCAGAGCCTATTCACACCCTGGCTCACATCAGTTAAATAGACCTACTAATCCCCATACAATAAAAATCAAGACAAATGGCATCATGGTACAAGGGCCCTGTTGCAGAAAGAGATAAAATCAATTGTGAGCCAGATCAAATGTTCTAAATGCACAAATCTGATTGGTTGAAACACAGAAAATTACTAGTCTGACCACGCTACGCCACTGATAGCTGGCCATTGCAGTTATTGTCTCATTATTTTGGGTTTTCATTATGAGAGACAAATTTGTTAACATAAATTTTGTCATAATATGTAATATGAGGTACCTTGTCCATCTGTTACCATGTGTATGGTAACGGAAGGACATTTTCTTTTGTTATTTATTAATTAACGAAGAAACAATGAGTAATACAATTGTTAGCAATGGGAAGGCCTACTTGAACTTGCTTTGCACTGAAGATTGGTCTGCTCTCTAACAATTATGTGAGCCACAAAATTAAAAATATTGATTTTTCGGTAACGGAAGGACATTTTCATAGGCTGAAAATAAGAGTCATTGAAGCATAACAAATCAAATAAATCATACAAATTTACTATTTTACGAAATGGTCATATCTCAGGAGTCAGAATAATGGTTTTTAGGCTTAACTGGGGAAATATAAAACAAACACAGGATCAAAACACTTTTTCACAAAAATGTCAAATTTGTGGGGTTCAATTATGGTTATAAAGTTATTATAAAAAAACAACTAAAATTATGTAAAACTAAAATTTTCTCATTGAATTCCAAAAATATAGAATTTAAGCTTTGATTTGATACCAAATTTGTATCATAAAAATGCTTGTAAATTTTTTGGTCAAATGTCCACTTTGGCGTGGAATTGCCCCACTCTTCTCTGCAGGTAGCATTAAGCCCGGCGCAGACAGAGCCGACTCGACCCGATCCGACTGGTTTTAATCAGGCTAGAGTTGGGCCCGGTCGGTCGGAGCAGATTTATCGTATTGAATCGGCCCCAACTGGCATCCGACTGTCTCTCGACTGGCAAAATGTGTGTCGCGAGGCACTGAAAACTGAGCCGATCGGAATGACAACCAGTCGAGTCGGCTCTGTCTGTGCCGGGCATTAGAGTATAGGCAGGTTGGCTACTGTACATCATCTGAATTTAGTTTGAACTTTGAAGTTTGAAGTATACCAAACATTGATGTGAAATTTTGCAAATAGCCGTTAAACGTTAGAAACAATTGTGTTATTGCACGATGATTGCAACCTCCTGTAAGGCTGTAAGTGCATTATTGTACCTCCATATTTTGTTGTGAGTAATATTTGAGAACAAAAGAATGGCGAAATTAAACTCTCAAACTATGGACCTGTCTGTACCTGTTTAACTATTTAAACTGACGACAGATTGTAGCTTTAGTGTTCCGAGTCTTAATGTCCGTATTGTGAAGTAAACAAAACGCAAACACACGTGTATTATTTTGTTTATAATGATAATGATAATAATTATGATACTAATAATAACAAGAATCGTAGAATTAGTTATCATACTATGGACCTGATTTAATTGACGAACAATTATAGCTAGTTTTAGCTAGGGAAATTGTTCTAAGGCTTAATTTCCGGTCTGTGAACAAAACGAAATCGCCAACGCACATCTAAATTCGGACATACTTCATTTGGTTGAACATTCTATTTTTGATCGCGGATGTCTGCCATTCCGGAGGCTTACTTAGCCATGTTAGCTATTCAAAAATTGCCAAAGTACATAATACACAACGCGGTACGAGCACTAGTTCTACCGTAAACCGAACCCTATCCAACGTATGTATGTAATAGAACCATTATTAATTATTTGATGTCATATTTATATTATATTAATATTGTATCAACTAGAACCCTAATTAATCAAAGATACGTTTTTGTTTAAATTTGTGTGTGGATATATATATGATCAATAAAACTTGTGGCGAAATTGAAATCCTACAAATAACTAATATATTTTTACAAACAAAATTATAAATGTTTATTTATTGAAGCACCCTTAAAACCAGACCTGTACTCAACTTTATACCATTATCAACAACATGATTGATTATACACACTTCAGTTTACATACATGTGCATGCATAACTCGTTCAGGACTGGTCCGAAAATACTTGGGCTAGAGTCTATCGAGAATATATGTTATATCAAAATCGTATAGACGTAAAATCATGTTACAAATATTTGTGTGTATAATAATAGACCCACAAGGTTTCCCGCAAATAATAATATTATCATCGTTGAATGAACGGCCAAAACAAGTGGGAAGAAAATTCTGAAAATATGCGTTTAGGATCCCGAGAGAACAGTGAACGACCAAAACAGCTGCACTGATGGGAGATAGGATTTTGTTTGTGTCGATTGGTTATACAGGTCAGGTGTACATTTACAATAACATATTATTCCACCCATTTGTACGGTATTATCGGAATAATACATGTACAAAGTTGTAGCCAATGCTGTATCGTGCATGGTCAGATTGATTGGGGGGGGGGGGGGGGTACTGTATTTCTTTATTGCATAACGTTTTCCTTTTGGATTTGTTACTGTTTCATCAAATTACTGGAGGGGGGGGGGGGGGTACGTGCACTCATGCCCCCATGTAGCTACGCCACTTGCTGTAGCTAAGGTCAATTATAAAGAGGGTACTGGTGTTGGGATGTGGCGTGTGTGGAGAGGTGGCAGGCAGCAACACGTGTCGAGTTGATAAACGATATTATAGATAGATCAAATCAGTCTCAGGTGTGCAATTGCATACTTCTGCTGCTTTTCAAGCGAAATACAGTAATACTTTCGCGTATTCTGGCCCCCTCTGCAAGTCTGCAACACCACAAACAAACAAACAAACAAACAAACAAATAACTTACTCAACCAATAAACAAACCGACAATGAGACACACAAACAAATACATAAACAAACACACACCAAATAATACTGAAAAGATGCAAGTTTTAATTCAAAATCAACTTATGTGCCTTACCTGTCAAGGGAGCCACAAATCTGCCAAATTGGCCATTACTCTATCATTCATTCATTCATTCATTCATTCATTCATTCATTCATTCATTCATTCATTCATTCATTCATTCATTCATTCATTCATCATTCCATTCATTCATTCATTCATTCATTCATTCATTCATTCATTCATTCATTCATTCATTCTTTCATTTATTCACCCATTCATTCATTCATTCATTCATTCATTCATTCATTCATTCATTCATTCATTCATTCATTCATTCATTCATTCATTCATTCATTCATTCATTCACCCATTCATTGTGTCATCCTAGCTATAACAACAGAATCAATAGATAGGATTAAGCAAATATACTTGTCAATTTGGCACATTCTGTTTGAGACCCACCTGTAAACAAAAGTTAGGTGCACTTAGCCATGTAGCAAGCGATTTTGTTTTAAATGGTGTAATTTTAGACAGGAGGAAATAAGCTAATCTAATCACTGATGCATAAAAGGATACAAACAGGTCTCAAATTAATGAGAAGTAGGTGGCTCAAACAACTTTCCTAACCTTTTTTGTGGAGCTTAGTAATACCCCCGCCACATATAGCGCCGACCTCGCGCCGCTCCTAATCCCCATTCATAAAATTGCATATGGACATCACAAGCATTTACATTTCTATTTTTTTCTTACTATATTTCATGCTCCAATGGCTCTTATTCATGGTCAATCCATGGTAACGGAATGACACTCAGACACAAATTGTCAACTTTAAGAAAGACATTTTTAAATACTTGTGTTGTTGGAACAGTCTATTTTAACAATACTTCCATATTTTTTTTTATTTTTTATCTCCGCACAATATTGAATATGCATACAAATGAGGTCGGTAACGGAAGGACACTAAAATGGACAAGGTTTTGTTATCAAATCAGTTTTAACTAAACTCTGTGATATTAAATAATACAAAATATTATAAGGGTACACATTTCATTCTCTGAAGGGTTAAGAAGAATTTACTTGTTCTTTGATTAAAATTTGTCCGCAGATATTTGAGTTATTTCACACAAAGCGGACCAATGTTCGGTAACGGAAGGACATAATGGACTATAATGTATGATATGACACAGTAGGGTCATTCCATGTCAAATCACCTTTAAAAAAATAGAAAATTTTCATCGCAGCCCCCCTTCAAATTTGCTAATATTTGGTATGTATGATATTTCAACCTTTAAAAGCGCAAATATTTAAGTTTTAGCCCAATCCGCCCAATGGTTTTGGCGCTATGGTCGATTCTTATGGGGGAGTTTTGTAAGAAATGGGCGTGGGCACCATTTTTCAAATGGCCATTGTCCATTAACCGTTGGTCAATTTATTTTGTAAAGGTGTCATTGGACTGGGGATGTTATGTGCAATCCATTTATGCCATTTGTGTTCATGCATGAGCGAGTTTGGATACGATAACCTTTGACCTTAGATTTTGACCTTCCGTTTTACCTCGTGGATCAAATAATTTTGAGAATTTTTTTTGCTTAAATCTTGGCTTGATATAATTTCTACAACATATGAAAGAATTGGAGATATGTTATTTCTTGCTTTTTCTACAGCCTTGTTTTTAGTTTGCAAATTTCATGTAAAATTTAATTATTTTAGACCTACACCCATGTCCAAGAATTCTATAGGGGTGTATTGTATAAAAAAAGACCTATTCAAAGTCATGATCAGAGCCTATTCACACCCTGGCTCACATCAGTTAAATAGACCTACTAATCCCCATACAATAAAAATCAAGACAAATGGCATCATGGGGTACAAGGGCCCTGTTGCAGAAAGAGATAAAATCAATTGTGAGCCAGATCAAATGTTCTAAATGCACAAATCTGATTGGTTGAAACACAGAAAATTACTAGTCTGACCACGCTACGCCACTGATAGCTGGCCATTGCAGTTATTGTCTCATTATTTTGGGTTTTCATTATGAGAGACAAATTTGTTAACATAAATTTTGTCATAATATGTAATATGAGGTACCTTGTCCATCTGTTACCATGTGTATGGTAACGGAAGGACATTTTCTTTTGTTATTTATTAATTAACGAAGAAACAATGAGTAATACAATTGTTAGCAATGGGAAGGCCTACTTGAACTTGCTTTGCACTGAAGATTGGTCTGCTCTCTAACAATTATGTGAGCCACAAAATTAAAAATATTGATTTTTCGGTAACGGAAGGACATTTTCATAGGCTGAAAATAAGAAGTCATTGAAGCATAACAAATCAAATAAATCATACAAATTTACTATTTTACGAAATGGTCATATCTCAGGAGTCAGAATAATGGTTTTTAGGCTTAACTGGGGAAATATAAAACAAACACAGGTATCAAAACACTTTTTCACAAAAATGTCAAATTTGTGGGGTTCAATTATGGTTATAAAGTTAATTATAAAAAACAACTAAAATTATGTAAAACTAAAATTTTTCTCATTGAATTCCAAAAATATAGAATTTAAGCTTTGATTTGATACCAAATTTGTATCATAAAAATGCTTGTAAATTTTTTGGTCAAATGTCCACTTTGGCGTGGAATTGCCCCCACTCTTCTCTGCAGGTAGCATTAAGCCCGGCGCAGACAGAGCCGACTCGACCCGATCCGACTGGTTTTAATCAGGCTAGAGTTGGGCCCGGTCGGTCGGAGCAGATTTATCGTATTGAATCGGCCCCAACTGGCATCCGACTGTCTCTCGACTGGCAAAATGTGTGTCGCGAGGCACTGAAAACTGAGCCGATCGGAATGACAACCAGTCGAGTCGGCTCTGTCTGTGCCGGGCATTAGAGTATAGGCAGGTTGGCTACTGTACATCATCTGAATTTAGTTTGAACTTTGAAGTTTGAAGTATACCAAACATTGATGTGAAATTTTGCAAATAGCCGTTAAACGTTAGAAACAATTGTGTTATTGCACGATGATTGCAACCTCCTGTAAGGCTGTAAGTGCATTATTGTACCTCCATATTTTGTTGTGAGTAATATTTGAGAACAAAAGAATGGCGAAATTAAACTCTCAAACTATGGACCTGTCTGTACCTGTTTAACTATTTAAAACTGACGACAGATTGTAGCTTTAGTGTTCCGAGTCTTAATGTCCGTATTGTGAAGTAAACAAAACGCAAACACACGTGTATTATTTTGTTTATAATGATAATGATAATAATTATGATACTAATAATAACAAGAATCGTAGAATTAGTTATCATACTATGGACCTGATTTAATTGACGAACAATTATAGCTAGTTTTAGCTAGGGAAATTGTTCTAAGGCTTAATTTCCGGTCTGTGAACAAAACGAAATCGCCAACGCACATCTAAATTCGGACATACTTCATTTGGTTGAACATTCTATTTTTGATCGCGGATGTCTGCCATTCCGGAGGCTTACTTAGCCATGTTAGCTATTCAAAAATTGCCAAAGTACATAATACACAACGCGGTACGAGCACTAGTTCTACCGTAAACCGAACCCTATCCAACGTATGTATGTAATAGAACCATTATTAATTATTTGATGTCATATTTATATTATATTAATATTGTATCAACTAGAACCCTAATTAATCAAGATACGTTTTTTGTTTAATTTGTGTGTGGATATATATATGATCAATAAAACTTGTGGCGAAATTGAAATCCTACAAATAACTAATATATTTTTACAAACAAAATTATAAATGTTTATTTATTGAAGCACCCTTAAAACCAGACCTGTACTCAACTTTATACCATTATCAACAACATGATTGATTATACACACTTCAGTTTACATACATGTGCATGCATAACTCGTTCAGGACTGGTCCGAAAATACTTGGGCTAGAGTCTATCGAGAATATATGTTATATCAAAATCGTATAGACGTAAAATCATGTTACAAATATTTGTGTGTATAATAATAGACCCACAAGGTTTCCCGCAAATAATAATATTATCATCGTTGAATGAACGGCCAAAACAAGTGGGAAGAAAATTCTGAAAATATGCGTTTAGGATCCCGAGAGAACAGTGAACGACCAAAACAGCTGCACTGATGGGAGATAGGGATTTTGTTTGTGTCGATTGGTTATACAGGTCAGGTGTACATTTACAATAACATATTATTCCACCCATTTGTACGGTATTATCGGAATAATACATGTACAAAGTTGTAGCCAATGCTGTATCGTGCATGGTCAGATTGATTGGGGGGGGGGGGGGGGGGGGGGGGGGGGGGGGGGGGGGGGGTACTGTATTTCTTTATTGCATAACGTTTTCCTTTTGGATTGTTACTGTTTCATCAATTACTGGAGGGGGGGGGGGGGTACGTGCACTCATGCCCCCATGTAGCTACGCCACATTGCTGTAGCTAAGGTCAATTATAAAGAGGGTACTGGTGTTGGGATGTGGCGTGTGTGGAGAGGTGGCAGGCAGCAACACGTGTCGAGTTGATAAACGATATTATAGATAGATCAAATCAGTCTCAGGTGTGCAATTGCATACTTCTGCTGCTTTTCAAGCGAAATACAGTAATACTTTTCGCGTATTCTGGCCCCCTCTGCAAGTCTGCAACACCACAAACAAACAAACAAACAAACAAACAAATAACTTACTCAACCAATAAACAAACCGACAATGAGACACACAAACAAATACATAAACAAACACACACCAAATAATACTGAAAAGATGCAAGTTTTAATTCAAAATCAACTTATGTGCCTTACCTGTCAAGGGAGCCACAAATCTGCCAAATTGGCCATTACTCTATCATTCATTCATTCATTCATTCATTCATTCATTCATTCATTCATTCATTCATTCATTCATTCATCCATCCATTCATTCATTCATTCATTCATTCATTCATTCATTCATTCATTCATTCATTCATTCTTTCATTTATTCACCCATTCATTCATTCATTCATTCATTCATTCATTCATTCATTCATTCATTCATTCATTCATTCATTCATTCATTCATTCATTCATTCATTCATTCACCCATTCATTGTGTCATCCTAGCTATAACAACAGAATCAATAGATAGGATTAAGCAAATATACTTGTCAATTTGGCACATTCTGTTTGAGACCCACCTGTAAACAAAAGTTAGGTGCACTTAGCCATGTAGCAAGCGATTTTGTTTTAAATGGTGTAATTTTAGACAGGAGGAAATAAGCTAATCTAATCACTGATGCATAAAAGGATACAAACAGGTCTCAAATTAATGAGAAGTAGGTGGCTCAAACAACTTTCCTAACCTTTTTTGTGGAGCTTAGTAATACCCCCGCCACATATAGCGCCGACCTCGCGCCGCTCCTAATCCCCATTCATAAAATTGCTACGCTCCTAATCCCCATATTAGGTGAAAGGATAGCCTCTCATGCATGGACATACAATGGCTCCCTGAAACAAAACAGTAGGTCGGCAAAAGGACCCCACGACCGACCCACGACCACTTTTTAAGCTTTGGACATGTCGAAAGCGGTCGTGAGTCTTTGGCGTTCTGCTCTTTTGTTTAGGGAGCCATTGTATGTCCATGCATGAGAGGATATCCTTTCACCTATGTGCGATAATCCTCCCATTCATTCGTCATTTAATCATCGTTCGGACAATGCTTCGCCTCCCACTGCCAAATTTATGAATGGGGATTATTGGGGATTAGAGCGGCGCGAGAGCGTAGCTATATGTGACGGGGTATTACGAACCACTAGTGAAACCTCTTAAAGGGATCTAGTAACTTTGTTGACATGTGCAAAAGTGATGAGTGGTTGATACTATGTATATATTGTTGTTATCTGATATGTCCACTGGGGTGTTGTGTGACAATTTCAAGTTAAATGGACGTTATATGGCCGAGTAATGAGCAAAAAATGCAAAGTGATATTCACTAACTCATTGCACTCACTTAGTACACAGGTTTTCGCGCGTCCAGTGGATAATTTAACATCCGAACACTTCAATCGTAAATATCTTTTAACGGAAGGGAAATTTGAAAACCGAAACCCGTCTCATGCTTTTATTGTTAATACCAATACAACAAGGTATGAGGGAACCGCTAGAATTTCAATTGGATTTTGAGGATTTTGACAATGTCCCTTTAAACCATCTTCATTCACTTCCAACGATTCATCGTATTCACAGGAAATAGGCAGAAGGTTAGATATCCTGCTTTGGGGATTCAAACAACAATTATCATCTTCAGATGTATTTATCTAAACTCCAAAGACTATCTGGCCGTAAATTTACTGAATCCTATATATATATTAGTCAAGGAGGAAATGACTACATTGATGACCTCAACTTCTTACAATGCCGACAAGGGAAACTGTTAGTCCCCCAACTTTCTGGGCATACATTCATTCTTTAGTAACTATTGAATCAATAATATTAGTGTTGTTTTCTTGCATTATTATTTTAATGTGAATTTAACCGTGGATTATAATTGAGCGCTTTCATTGTATCATTTTTTTTTGTAAACAGCGCCTTTATAAATGAGGTTATAATATTATTGTGTTACATAATGTGTGCCATTATATTCCTTTCCTTCGAAGCTGAGAACTTTGTTACTATACCGACTGTTTCTTCTAACCGTGTTAGATGCACATTCACGTTCACTTTCACATTCATTAGATTCACATTCAATACATTACTGACCTCGATTGTTGGGAATCTTAATTTAACTTTGTATATCATGAGAGTAATTAAAATCCCATACAAGGTTGACATTTGCATTCACTTCATCTAGAAAATGATCATTAGGCTTGAAATATAGGATAGGTCATAGACATACAGCTCTATGGTACTGATGAAATACAATCTGAACGTTACTTGATTTTGAAGAGCGCCCCGCTACGTTCAAGCTGGCCAGTCAAAGCACGTCTCTCTCTCCTGCAATGTGACAGTTATTATCCCATATCCAACTCTTTGAGAAAGTATGTATTATTAATAAAAAAAATAATACAACTAAACTAAAGAAACAATATTTTAGCGAGATATATCTATATTTATCATTAACAATAATATGGCATCTGGACGTAGTAAACGAGTATATTAAAACGAAAATAAAATCATATTCACCTCCCCCAACCCCTCAAACAACAATGCCTAACAGCCTAACACACAAGCGAAACTTTGCACAAAATCGTGAGACGGCCTCATCCAATGTGTATAAAGCTGTAATAATGCGTTGTTATGCCGAGCCCATCGCAGTGTAACTAATTTACATTGTATGTTTGAAAAGCTGGTAAAAATAAAAAGATTATTTATTGCGTAATGATAATTTATTATAAGTTATATTAAAAAAACGTTCTGGTTCTTTGGTTTTGATTACATCATCCCATCCTCTTTACAAAACATACAGTCCCATACTATTAATTGGATAATCTACTGAGCCCATCCGTTTCATAAAAATCACTCGAGCATTAAAGTCACATTCCAAGTCGATTTGATGTGAAAGGGCTAAATCTGCAATAAAAGGTTGCTTTTAGTTGCCAATTAGGGTTAACTTATTATGTAATTTACCCAGCTAACCATAGTCCTCCCACCTCTCTGGTTCGTGTGTGGTTCCCTACTAGATTATGCCCATAGGTTTAATACAGACTGAGCCCACCTGCCCCCAATTTCATGAAACCCCGCTAGCTTAGTGTATTTTAGATGTGCAGTTTATTGAGCAACAATCAGTTTTCCTAGTCCCCCAACCAATGAGCGAGCACAGCGAACGAGCAGCTCGATTGAATAAACCGCATCTGATATTTTGATCGTATTTAATTTCTCTTACTCTACTTTTAAGCAAATCTTGATTTTCAGTAACGGTGACATAGGCGTACCCAGGGGGTACGCCATTGACCATCTCGACCATCATTACTAATGGTCTCGGCCTCAACAATTTTGAAGGGTTCCTGGTCTTGGCCTCGAACATTGTGAAGAATACTGGTCTCGGCCTCGAAAATTTTGAAAAATCCTGGTCTCGGCCCCCCACATTTTGAAAGTTCTCGGTCTCGGCTTCAACAATTTTCTACGGACATCCCCCCCCCCCCCCCCCCCGCTTACACGATTCTCAAACAATGGTCTTGGTCTTGGCCTCGACCATTTTTGCTTGTCCTGGTCTCGGCTTCGAAAATTTTCTACGGACCCCCCCCCCCCCCCCCCCCCCGCTTACACGACTCTCAACCAATGGTCTCGGTCTCGGAAATTTAGCCGACGATATAACCCCCCCCCCCCCCCCCCCCTTGAAAAAATCCTGGGTACGCCATTGAACGGTGATATACATTTATATGATAACTGAAATGGATCTTGTCAAGAGATTGTTCCGTAATCATGGTAATACAATTTTATTTTAAATTTCTATAATAAGAAATAATTTTGGGTAACATGATTGCCGCGAATCATGCTTGTCGTTCAAATTTGTTATACAATATTCATTATACAAGTTATCCACGGAGAAAAACGGTGTGAGAAAGTGGGAGAAATATTTTCTCTCACTTCCCTCGGCCGAATATTTAGTTGATGTCGGAATAATATTTTGATTTGTACAAGCTCATTATCGTTGTCATCCACATCGATAACATTTCAGGAAGATCATCATCTTGGGGGTTTGTTGCTCGAAAGACATCACACTTCGCAAGTAGTGCGCGTAAGTCGGGAAATACTCGATCCCGATTGGTTAAAAGGCTATTTACGTGCCAGTTTGTCCAGACCCAGCCCTATCTTACACTGTTCATTGGCAGCTGCGCAGCTGTGTAGTCTGCAAATCCAATTCACGTTATTTCAGACGTCTTCTTCGGGTCACGGTTCTCTACTTAAAGATAAATTGACAGCTGCCAATGTGGAACATGAGTGTTTATGATCGCACCTTTTTCCAAAAACAACATATCAACACTTGAATAAAGGAGGTACTAGTATTATTACCTCTTTGCTTGAATGAAGGTGAACGTTCCCATTACATAACCCAGACTCCAGAGAAGTGGGATCAATTGTAGTACTGTACTACTGTATTCCTTGTCTAATTCTGCTATACGGATACAGCTAAGGTTATCCAGGGCCCGTGGTCGCCTTCGAAATTCACTTTTATTCTCTGGTGGCCCTATCGGGCAAGTACATTTTAATTCAAGACCTTTCAAATTTTGGTGGCTCGAAAAGAGATCATCAGGTGCTGCTTGGCAACAAACTTAGAACAACATTATTATAACGATGACTCAATACGCAATGAAGGCTTATGGTCCCCAATGCGCCCCTATACTATCAGGACAGTCCGCTATACCTTGTAATAGGAATCTGGGCGAAGATGAAAAAAAAGCTAACTTTCGGGCACAAGACGATATCCGCCCCAGGGATGGTTCCCATACGCCCCAGGGATGGTTCCCATGCGGAAAGCAGATACAATTTCAATTGGGATTCATTTTGAGACCACCTGACATAGGGACACCGATGTAATATATATACATAAGCGAAGTTGAAAAGGCTGACTTTCGGGACACAGTCGAAAGCCGCTACCACTCTGACCGTCAGATGAGATTGTTCCGGCACGCCCCTGTGGGTGGGACGTGGCAGTGTACAAGAACTGATAACATTGACATTGGGATCAGAGACCCACTTGACACTAGCAATCTGTTACAATTGCGCCAAGGTTTAGGTTATAAATAATGTACACATTCTCAACGAGGATTTCACGTGTTAATACAAGGATGTAGAGAGTTCTGCTGGTCTGAACATAATGCAAATGTTTTGAAAGCCACATTGACAATTATCAGGTTTTGTGGGTACGGAGTAATGATTATGTTGTTCCTTTTCTCCGCGAATAAGCATTTAAGTTTTCATTGCATCAAATTATTGCTTGAAGTATAACAGGTGTAGTGAAATGTATCTACTAATGTTAGCAGTTAGGCTAAACAATTAAACTTATAGTACTTTGTGGAAGAGGCACACACTGTTCTTAATTTCTCCCGTTGATTTGGTTTGTTGTGGGGGCGGGGGGGGGGGGGGGGGGCGGGGGTGCATGTATCCCCCGAACCCCCGAAGCTATAATGTTGTATCATGACAATGCAATCTCTTTGTTCGTTATTTACATAAGGCTGTACTAAAGAAAAGTCTCGCTTGCTTTCAAAACCAACTATTTTTTACCGTGTCTAACAACATGAGATGATGAGAACATGTTGCATTCTTGAAACATGAGGTTAATCGGGGTCTTGAGCAATCTGGGCAAACATATTGATGGGATGAATTCCTTTTCGCTACGTGATCTTGGACGAAACCTGACTCTACTGTCTCCGTACAGTCTTCACAGTTATGAAATGATACATTCTTCACTGCTTAAATACAAACATTAGTACAAAGCACTGTTCTGTTCTGTTTTGTTTTATCAATGGGGTACTAGGCTAGTACCTCCTTGGTTTTATTGGTCTATCACAAGTCACTGAACAGCAATTTACATCACATCACATCACGTTACGTTAAGTTTCATTACGTATCGTTACGTTGCATCATGTTGCGTCACGTCACGTTACGTCACATCACACCCGCACCACACCACAGCACATCACATCACACCACACCACACCGCACCACACCACACCACACAGCACCGCACCGCATCACATCACATCACACCACACCACCACCACACCACCACCACCACCACCACCACCACCACCACCACCACACTACACCACACCACACCACACTAAACCAAACCAAACCATTCCAAACCAATCTAAACTAAACTATACTAAACTAATCAAATCTAAACTAAACCAAACCAAACCACAGCAGACACCGCACCACAACACACCACACCACACCACACCACACTACACCACACTACACCACATCACACCACACCACACCACACCACACCACACCACACCACACCACACCACACCACACCACACCACACCACACCACCACCACCACCACCACACCACACCACACCACACCACACCACACCACACCACACCACACCACACCACACCACACCACCACACCACACCACACCACACCACACCACACCACACCACCACCACCACCACCACACCACACCACACCACACCACACCACACCACACCACACCACACCACACCACACCACACCACAGCACAGCACAGCACACCACACCACACCACACCACCATCACATCACCATTCGTTCAGTTTGCTTTCGGTTTTACCTGATACTCTCAAACTGACATTTTGGCACTTGTAGTGTAAACCAAACCAAACCAAACCAAACCAAACCAAACCAAACCAAACCAAACCAAACCAAACCAAACCAAACCAAACCAAACCAAACCAAACCAAACCAAACCAATTCAAACCAATCCAAACCAATCCAAACCAAACCAATCCAAACCAAACCAAACCAAACCAAACCAAACCAAACCAAACCAAGCCTAACATGTGTAACCTAACCTAACCAAACCTAAACAAACCACAGCAGACACCACACCACACTACCACCCCCGTTCGTTCAATTTGCTTTCGGTTTTTACCTGATACTCTCAATAATTGACGAGGCGCCTGACATGTTGCACTTGTAGTGTTGGCCGCGGGGCCATGTTTGTTTTTCCTTCATTGTGGGGAAGAGGTGTCAAGTGTGAAGTCGCGAACTCCGTCCCTCTATGGACCCTCCCACGGGACAATGGCGACAGAATAAAGTTCGCCACCCCTCATTGATACCAATCGTGTTGCCATGGTGTTATCATCTATTGATGCTGCCCTTGATGTTCTGACGTTATTTGTGATAGTTGTTGATTCTAGTGATTCCCCTTTTTTTCTTTGATAATGTCACAATTGTAATTTTTATTTTGAGAAAAGGAAAATAATATTAGGAATGCGTTTAACAATGTAAACTCTCGTTTTTGTTCTTATACCGTAGGGTTGAGCGTCTGACAGTAGTCGTGTGTATACATGTCACACTCAATGCAGCCATTATTGTGCATGTTCACCACTCCCCTTGTGAGCATTCCATGAAGTGCTATACCATAGAAACACGTGCATCATACATACATACATACATACATGTACATTGCAACTTTCGCAATGTTGTTTGCCATTGTTATTTTGATAACTCGAAGAGATTGGATAAAGGTTGCCTTTTTAGGGTAATTGAGTTTACCCATGTTTATCGAGGAGAATGCTTTTGACCTTGCTGCCGCACTTGAAAGCTGACCTGCGGTCAAATCCAAAAATATGGCCAAGGTATGGCTTTGTCCTTAGGGCTAATGGGCTATGCCCCGCCCCTGTGGCGTAGCGTGGTCGGACTGATTGTATGTGTGTGGGGGGGGGGGGGGGCACATACATTATTTGAGGGGTGGGGGCACACCGCAGCTATTTCTTTATTTCAAAACAAGATGTATCCCTTTGATTGTATTGTGTTTGTCAACGTATTGGTGGGGGGGGGGGGGGGCTTTGGGCACACCTTAGTAATTTCTTTATTTCAGAACAAGATGTAACCCTTTGATTGTAATGTTTGTCAAAGTATGGGGGTGGGGGGGGGGGGGGCACGTGCCCCCTTCCCCCCCCCCCCCCCCCCCGTTGCTACGTCACTGCCCCGCCCCCCTCTTGTCTCATGTCTGCTTTGTGGTATCAGATTGATCTCCTTGGATTGCAGACATGCTCATAGAATTACAGAGTAACTTGCCTAGTCTTTCTTCAAGGCTCGGTCTGTTCGTGTGATATTCAGTGTTATGACGTAAACAGTCACGAGTGTAGCATCTTCTGGCGGAAGGAGGTGTCTTGCTTTCAGTTGATGAACAGTGTACACTTGGATCTAGTGAGTAGTGATTTAATTGTATCTTTTCATAGCGTGTATTATATCACCTCCTCCTTACTCGATCTATAGGTCTGACTTTATTAACCCTCATTATAACGTGGTATCGCGTCCTTGGATGTTTATTATGTCAATATTCCATTAAATGCCATAATTTTGTTTTCGGCATAACGGTGTCTTCCGAGATAAGATATTAGATGACTTCTGATATATCCTAGCATTCTATTGTGTGATTTAGAACATGCCACGGGAAAAACAATTAATAGCAATGATACCATCACCACCCATTAATGGACATGGCGGTATCAGAGTTACATCAAATGGACCCAGGAGGAGGCGCATCTAATAAAATAGAACGTGTCGCTTGTAATTAGACTAGCGTCAATACGTGACCGTCTACTCGGCTCTAGCACAGTATTTCTCGGCATCTCGGCATCTCGACCGCCTCTTACTCCGTCACCGGGACTTACCAAATACCAACCACAACATCCAGCGATAACAAACTCTTTCATTTGCACTCAAAATATTTCTCTAATAACTGGCATATTTAGTCCTCGGTAAAAAAAAAAAGGTAGCGCAAGTTCACCACTCGTTTTTGAAAACACCGGGGAGCTGAGATGCTGAGAACGTACTATACTCCAGCTCCTGGGACCTCCTCACCTTCACACGCGCACACCACGGGGCCGTCTCCGCTGACCGAAGCAATTTGCACCCATAATTTGGACGGCCGAGGAAGTGCAAAACCTCATTTTTCTTGGAACAAAACATTTTTGGGCATGCCACTTTGACTTTGATTGCTGGTGTTGCTCAGATGGATATTTTGTGCCATATAGTTAGTGTAGCTCGCGCCAGGTAAATCATCAAGGAGTCATTTACAAGGAGTTCTGAAACAGGGAGTGTAACACTAAAACCACAATTATTTTCTCGGAATAAAACATTGTTTGGTCTTCGTGAAGCAAGTCCTTTGAATGTTGGTGTTGATCAGATGGATATTTGTGTGCTTAGACTTAGTAAAGCTGAGCTTACGTGCGCCCTGTATGAGCAAAGAGTCATTTACAAGGAGTTATACTGTACACACGTACCTGCTTGGTCTAATTAAGAACGTGAGCTCAGCAGCAGTAATATACCACACCACTGCAACCTAACCCCACCCCGCTTCATATTTTGTTTGTGCCATTTTGGATAAGCAGCCATCAGATGTCTACGGCTACTTCTAGTTCTGCCAAGGAGCTGCAATCTCCTTGCTTCTACAAGTACAATACACCCTGAACCATTTTCAGTGTATGTACATTGTACAGTGTCATACGCGATGTCCTTATCTATTGGTCGGTATAAATTCATATTCATAACAAAATTAACTTCGTGAAATTTGATTGGCATTGGAAATTATGTATTAACTCTTACGATGCCAATAGTGAAACGGTGTATACACACACCAACCACACAATGTCTATAGCACTACATTGTGTCTGGTATCATTCGAGTTAAAGAGCGGAAAGGGAAGCTGGTCTTTCGGATATCTAGCCTCATTTTGCGTTGAATTAATTTCCATTCACGTCTCATGAAGAAATGGCAGTCAATATAATATGATATATTCACCGGAAACTCCTTGCTACATTGTTTTATTTTTCTCATGCTTCGCAAATTGTGTGCGTTCTTGGCACGTACTCGTTTTGCCCAGGAAGGTAATATACACTACCACATCGTTTGGGACAAACATCTCAAGACACCTTTATTGAACTTCTATTTCCGCGAATGTATATGGATTCTGCATGTTAACGACATATAAGCCAAGTCTGACTCCTGAGCCAAAACGTTTTTGGGGAACTTATGTGCGGCTGTACGTGGTACTGGTTTATTATCACATTGTCTATGTCATGCTGAACAATCGCTATGTTTGTTATACCAGGGATATACTATACAGTCATGTGGGTACCTCAATGGTCGTACTAAGGATATATTTTGGATTTAAAAATCGGAGGAGCGAGCTGATGATATTGGATATATTCGACACCGATGACAATCACATTATGGGGATTTGAAATGTCACCTTTGACATAATTTTAATGTTTTCATACAGTCGGCGAGACGCCTGGGTGGAATGCCTCGTTAGTGTTACAAGTGAAGAACGGACAGCGTCCCCAGTAAACACGTTTTTATTTTAAATTAAAATAACTCCAGGTCATGATAATATTGACTTTGTAAGGGTGCCAATCCATGCGACTGATTTAAAGAGGTTTGACGGATCTACGCCGGTATCCAATATAGCAAAGAGGAGTTTATTGTGCCCTTGTAGACGTCATGAGTATGTGACTATGTTCCCCCGAATCAGATCGGGTCACACAGGTCATTGTGAGAACAACTCGAGGTAACCATTAAATTACATGAAGGTGTGTATTTGTACCTCTTGTTTTTAAAGGGGGCTGTTACTGTTAGAAGGGGGATTGTCAAAGGGGGAGGGCGTTCGCGTGCCATCGCAGACGTCATGCGACCATGTCTCGCCCAAACAAGATCGGGTATTTCTGCGGTCTCGTCGTCTCGTCGTGCGTCGTTCTCCTCTTCGTCTGCTCCGTGTGGCTGCGCGACGTCGACCAGGCGCCATCGATTCCGCTCCGCCTCAAACTACTGAGTCGACGTTACACTGGTAGCGGTGGCAGCGACGGGATCGCTGTCGGCTCGCAAGTGGTCGGGGCGGGTCGCAGTAGCGATCGCGCTCGGACGTATGACGATCAGAACCCGACAGCTGTCGGTGCCGCCGCCGCCACTTCATCGCAAACTGGTAGTCGTGTTCGAACACACGACCACGATAACAAGACGATTGTCGACGATGCAAGCTCATGGGGATACCATTTCACAGCGAAATCGTATCACCATCGGATGACAGGGAAGGGGACCGCAGCTCGTGTGGTGGCGAGAAGACAACGCCATAAGTTCAACGCTTCTCGCGTGGAGGTAAGTTAGATGTGTTTGTATAGTCATGCAGAGCACTTTATATTCCGTAGGATGAAAATAGGTCTAGGCGGGCGATCCCTGTTCACATCAATCAGCAACTCTCAAGCTTCCTTGACAAGTTGACAGAAGTTTTTCTCCACTGGTATGACCAAGGCTGGGATATGGGAGTATGACTGTGCGCCATCATATTGTGCCAACTGTGACCAATGTTATCGAGTTATTATCCCTGTATTATACCTTAACTAATGGTTGTGCCTTTGTGAGCGAGGTAGGTGGGAGGGGGCTACCGCCGTTGTCTCATTAAATACCCATTATGTATTCTGAGTTGAGTTACAGCGAGCGTTGTAGAGAAGTCACTATCTGTCAATGCCAATCTGTCCGGGAAGATATCAAAAGGTTGGTCAAAATGTGAGTAGCTAGAGCTGCGTTGTCCGCAACTTTGATAAGTCATTCAATAACTATTACAATCGGGTGATTGCCTGAAAGAAAAAAGCCCCGTTTCAAAGATGGGAATTAAAAACAGGAATTAATAAATGAATAATGTAATTTCCGCTAAGATTTCTTATAGATTACGTTTCTTGTGTAAACGGTATATCAAAGCCCTCTACTACTTATATATCAGAAGGCTTAGGAACTATTCAAGACGTCAATGTTTTGACATGAGCATAATTTTTGTGTGAGGTCATGGAAACCTAGCTCGGTGTTCCCAAGGAGTCTTGGTGGTCTTCATAAGGATGATACGGGTCGGACGTGTAATATTTACGACATCCATTTGTAGATAGTATACATTGTGTAGACTCAACGGGCGAGATAAGACAGACAAGATTCAAGATAGCCGCTAATATCAAACCCTCCGAAGGAGTAGATATAAGGACGATAGAAGATGAGCGATGGAGATGTTGACATTATTGCTCATCATACTCGGTGTCACGACAGGGTGGAAGACAAGATACGAGACAAGATACGTCGAGAGATAAGAGGTCGCGCCTTCTTTGCAGAGTCGTTCATCATGTTGTTTGCGACCATGGCGTAGCTATGGGGGCACGGGGGAGGGGGAGGGGGCCTGTGCTCCCCCTATATTTTTTGGGGGAACGTGCAACATATTATAAGGGGAACATTTTCTTTGTAAAAACACAGAAATACTCAAGTCAAGGTGTGCCCCCCCCCCCCCCCCCCCAATCAGTCCAACCACGCTACTATACGCCACTGTTTTCGTCAGTCTGTACCTGTTGTTGCGAAGGGATGACAAGGGGCGACCCCCCCCCCCCCCCCCTTCTCCCCCGGCTGCCTCGGTTTATGTTCACTTGATCAACACCTATTCGGTCTATCTGGTCTATTACATGATGCATACAAATTTAAATTGTCCTTAGTCCAAACGTGAGCCACAACCTAGACCCAAGGCTAATAGACAATATATGGCGTTGTTTTCTTGTCACCATACCTTTAAATACAGAAATATCGGAAGAAATCCAATACCCGCCCGTGAAATTTATAAATCCTTAGCCCGTTCGTACCTGTCCGCGCCGCTAGCACTGGGCTGGAGATATCGACAAGCCGGGGACAAGCCCGTATAGCGAATACCTCGTGTAACGCACGAGGTTATTTGCACATAGCGTATATCGATTCCGCGTTGGCGATATCAATGTACAGTAGATCAATTTTATAATTATGCAAATATATCAATTATTAGGTGGTTTCTTGGCCAAATTTTAGTAAAATTAATATTCTTTCACATGGTTGGTAATAAGAGCGTACATTTCATTTTTTTTGGGGGGGGGGGGGGGGGGTGGGGCGTTTCCCACTACTGTCATTCACCTTTAAAGGGCTGCACTCGGTTCTCAAAGTCTCATTTGACAAAGTGCGACAATGTTATCTTTACTATGAGTCATTTGATGGAATGGATACAGCATGATCTACATTTTATTACATTTGATGACGAGTGCCATGGTTCAAATGTAATAAAAGCCCGTCAAAGCATTTTGCTCCCACAGTGAAATACGACCCTGTGCGTTTTGACGATCATCTTATAACATCATCACTATAGCTTACTTACATAGGCAGCCAGGCGAGCCAGTTCTCCAACTCTGGTGAATGTTATTCTCCAGTCTAGCGCCGTTACATTGATGAAACCACACGGCACTCCAGCTTCGCTCTTATCGAAGTCTATTTCAAATGTTAGGGCTATAAAGTAAGCAACACAACACAACGTTTTCTTAGTCACTAACTATGCTATGGTTATCTGGGTAAGTACTAAACGAAGATTATTTTACGGCGCCGTAAACACCGCGTAAAACACGGGCCTCATGAAGCCACGGAAAAGCCACAAATAGCCACGGAATAGCCACGAACCAGCCACGTCAAAAATGCGGCCACTTTTAAATTATTCACTGTATCAAAATACATGTCGTGGCAGAATTTTAAACATTTTGACATTACAGCTCCACGTTCCCGTTAGAGCCACGTATACACATAATGTTGCCACGTATGTTCATGTATTGCCTCGTAATAGGCACAAACTCGCAACCGAATAGCCCCCGGCCGTTACATTGCATTCCACAAAAATACGAAATACAGTTAGTCTCCTGTTAACTGTACGTGACTTTTACGGGAGGGCTTATTGGGAATGTGTGACTAGGGCCCCGTTGCAGAAAGAGATACAATCGATTGTAAGTTGCAATTAATCGTAAGTCAGATCACGTGTTCTAGATGCGCAAATCTGATTGGTTGAAACGCGTAAATTTGCTGACTTACGATCAATCGTAACTTACAATCGATTGTATCTCTTTCTGCAACGGGGCCCAGGACATTACGACGATTTCGGCAGATACGTTGTCTATACACTTAAACGTGAGAGGATACACATGGTTTGACGAAAACAATACAATATACAATTTCAAAGGGATCATACATTTAAAAAAAAAATTTGAGATGGCGCTTTTTGAGATGGCGCTCAAGAAATACATTCTTCGTGAGCTAATGAACTATTTGTAAATGAACATGACAATATTATAAACTTTGAGTAAAAGCTGCCCAGATCGGCTGAACATTATATTGGTCCAATACGCTCACAAGCTGGATTGATTGCAGAATGTTTCCGATAACTGTGGTAATAATATAATTGTAAAGCGCTTAGAGATGATTATCAATCGTGATAGGCGCTATATAAATCGAGAATATTATTAGTAATTACATGTTCATTATTTTGTTATTTCTAAAGCCATTTCATAAGTTATGTGCATAGCTAGGCATAGTGTAAGCCATTTAAAAAACTTGGGTTAAACAAATTACTCATGGTTACCACGTGTTTTTGAGTTAAAATTACTATCGTAAATGTACTCTCCTGTCTAGACAGCGTCATTGTGGACAATATCATTAACTTGAACGTGATAAAAACGCGGGTTGATTTCGTTTCGATGAAGTTAAGTCATCTGCACGAAATGTGCCAAAATGTTACCGTTGTGAAATTACACATTTTATGACAACGGTCATCTCGGAATCGTAGGAGATGTTCCCTGGGCCTGAGTCCCCGTGGCACTGCGTCATGGACCCCATTGCAGAAAGAAATACAATCGATTGTATAATAAGTCAGAAATTTTGCGCGTTTTAACCAATCAGATTTGCGCATTCAGAACACATGACCTGACTTACAATCGGTCGCATCTCTTTCTGCAACGGGGCCCTGATGCGTGTCCATCGTCATTACATATTCGATCGATAGATTAAAGATTTGCCCAGAATAGCCCTCTGTTGCCCCATTCGATGGCATTCGAATTCTGATATTTTTTTTTTCAAGACGATATATTAACATAATTTTCATCTTATTACTATTCCCCCATATACTATGTTACAATAAGAAATGTATGACAAAATGAAAGAATTGTAAAGCATAAATAGTGACCTTTGTGAAAGATAATATTTTAATTTATACTGTATAGAATGGAACCCATGAAACCATGATAAGAAATCATGATAAGAAAGGAAAAAAAAGAGGATGACTGCTTGATAAATAAAAAGTAGAAGAAAAAAAAAAAAATCGAAAAAAGGGTTGGGTCCCCTCAGCTTTGTTTGATCCGCTCCGGCCTCCAGTGACTTCGGACAATAGGTGCCAGGATTAGCCCCTCCACAGACTGGGCCGTGTACCATTTACCCCCATATGACGTAACACCCCCATTCAAATGCACCTAGCATAAAAGTAAACCCATCATTGCAAAGGCGAAAACACCGTATACGTATGCAATAGAAAGTGTTGTCAATACCACCTTCCATTCATTATTCCTTACCCTTTGCAATCGAACGGTTCAGCTTTCTCTGCGAGTCTTTTTTTTGGTGGAGAATATAGGCCTACCAGTCATATTATTGTAATCGGCATTGTATCCCCCATTACATCTCTTCTGCATCACTTTCAACGTTGATGATTCGCAGCTATATTACGTAATACTTGTGGAATTCATATGTATTGTTTTACATTTACACACGAATGTTATGCACCGACTTTACCTCAAGTACGATTTATTGGATAGTGATTTTGCGCAACCTGAAAACACTGGATGATTTCGGATTTTCCAGATGAGCTAATTTTGTCGAGACTTTAACGAAGTATCATCATCTGAGGACACTCTCCCTTAATTTGCCGCGAAGTATACTGTTCACTAATACTATACACGTACTGGATATGATATCATCGTTGTGTGTTTTGGAATAGGGCTAGTGACATGATGAAGAAGTATTACACATTTCGGGTAAGTCGGACCATCGTCCACGTACTCGGGCTGTTCTTCATTTTGGGCTTCTGTTGCCTGCTGATCGCCCTCCCGACGCTCGACTCGGCCGCGTCAACGGGGTCCATCAACGACGACCTCCGGGCCGGCACCGATGGCACGCATCACATCGACGGAGAGGACGATGACTCCGACGGACCCATAGTCGTCGTCGAGTACGACCCCGCCGAGGCGGCGAGACAACGCGAAGAGGCCAAGAGGCGCGATGAGGCGCGAAGACGTGAGATCAGGGCAAATAAGCTGGCGAAGTCGAAGCGAGACGCCGCTGCTCAAAATGACGAGGACCTTGACGTCGACAACGATGACGAGGAACGAGATACATTGCCCGTCCCCAATCTAGTGAGGAGGCCGCCGCCATCGCGGCCTGTCGCCAGGAAAGCAGTGGCAGAGAGAGTCGACGATGGGGATGCTGGCGAGGGGGAGGGTGCTCCTCCTGTCAGGGTCAGACTACCCAACGGCATGAAGGGATGCTCCAGACCCTCCCCGTACGGGCGTGGCTATATCGTCAACCACGACGAGAATGGCGTTCTGGATAGCACTTGTAGAATGGATGGAAAAGAGGTAACGTTTCTATCTTGGGTCGTCCAGTTTTCCCCAATGGTCGGTCTTCTCCAACTCATTTTGTGGTTCTGTTATGTCCTTAGTTCACTTCTTGATTTTCTTCGCACAATACTGAATAGTTCTTTTTCTTCACATTATCCCCCTTTCATCAGTTGTCATTATCTTGCGTTTCTTCTTTGCCTACCTCAATCAATATTGAACACCCTTTTTTCGTCAACGATCAAGTTGAAATTTCTATACCGGAAATTCGGAATAGATTCATACTAAAGTACATATGTCATTTAACCATTGAGCGGAGGGAGAATACGTTTTTCAACATAACGTTTTTCACCATATTCGGAGCCATATTTGTTTTGTCCGTTCCAATCAACTGCAATAATGTTCACAGTAGCTACATCAAGGAAAGGCCTGCTAACATTGTTGGTCTACTATGTGCAGTTAGAGAGTGTGACGTCATCAGAAAACTATTTTTAGAATTTCCCAATTTGAACTTCATTTTCCGAAAGAGCATAACAAATTATGTCCAAATGTTGAAAATCAATCGAATATGTTAAGTATTGGCTGAGATATGCCCATCCGAATGACTTTTTGTCAATAGAAAATCAGTGTTGCTCTGGTTCGTAACTTTATGAACCAGAGCAATATTGAAGACAAATTTAATTCGGATGGGCATATCTCAGCCAATAGTTAACATTTTCGATTGTTTTCCAACATTTGGACATTATTTTGTATGGTCTTTCGAAAAATTAAGTTCAAATTGGGAAATTCTAAAAAATAGATTTGTATAATGTCACAGCTTCGGTACTCTATATATAACAAAGTAATCAAGCAACATTCCCTTTGATTCGGTCTTAATGATTGGACAAGGTTATCTTCACTTTGAAGACAGCAAATGATATATTCGGACAGATTAGTCTAATATCCAGCTTCTGTAGGATTATTAAAACGGAATTAACGCGAAATGCCAACTCGCAGTTCAATAAAGACGTTTCATGTTTCAGTTGTTAAACAAGTTAAGTCAGTCAACATTGGTGTTAAAGATGGTCGTTACTCGTTCATGTCGTTAGTGGTTAGGAGATAATCCAGCTCTGTTTTCTCAGTTCTTGGGTCAACATACGTTTTGAGACGTTAGTGATTGTATACAGTACCAGGAAAAAACGTTAGGCTGTTAGCATAAGGCGGACTAGAATTTGTTTAAGAGGAAGACATTGAGTTAACATATCATACACCTTCATACAAGGAGAGAAAAAACACGAAGTCGTTATAATAACGACTGAGAACATTTAATTTGCATAAGACGTTGATATATTAACATAATCAGGAACGTTTGACATTGTCTGATTGTTGAGGCGTGAAAAGGATAGATTTATTAAAAAGATCAAAATGTGTACATTTGTGGTGATTAATTACAAAACGTTGCCGGTCATTTGCCCCTCATGATGAAGTTATTCATAACAGTTTAAAGTGATACATCAATTGTATAAGCTTTTATTTGAAAGTGATATAGATTGTTATGCCCCCGCCAACGAAGTGGCCGGAGGCATTGTTTTCGGGTTGTCCGTCCGTCCGTCCGTACGTCCGTCCGTCCGTACGTCCGTCCGTACGTCCGTCCGTCCGTACACAGTAAAAAAAAATTTAACAACTTTTTAAACAACCAAAAACGCTGTTTAAGCCGGTTCCTCTAACAACGTTGTTTACAATTTTGAACAACCAAGATGTTGGTTGTTCAAAATTCTAAACAATGTTGTTAGAGGGACCGGCTTAAACAGCATTTTGGGCTTTTTAAGCCGGTCCCTCTAACAACATTGTTTAACATTTTGAACAACCAGATCTTGGTTGTTCAAAATTTTAAACAACGTTGTTATAGAGGGACCGGCTTAAACAGCGTTTTCGGTTGTTTAAAAAGTTGTTTAATTTTGTTTTACTGTGTACGTCCCGTTTTCGTTCTCGCGATATCTCAAGAACCGGTTGACGGATCAATTTCAAACTTGGTATGAGTGTACATATTGGGGTGACAATGATCTGATTAGATTTTGGGGTTCATGAGGTCAAAGGTCAAGGTCACAGGACTCAATATATGTTCAAAAATGCCTCGTTCTCGCGATATCTCTAGAACCGGTTGACAGATCAAATTCAAACTTGGTATGAGTGTACATATTGGGGTGACAATGATCTGATTAGATTTTGGGGTTCATGAGGTGAAAGGTCAAGGTCGCAGGACTCAATATATGTGCAAAAAAGCATCTCAAGAACCGTTTGACGGATCAATTTCAAACTTGGAATGAGTTACATACACATCGGGGTGGCAAATATTGGATTAGATTTGGGGGGTCATGAGGTCAAAGGTCAAGGTCACATGACTCAATATATATATATATGCAAAAATGGCTTGTAATGGCACAATCTCAAGAACTGAATGTCAGATTTCAATCTAACTTGGTACCTGAATTTTTCTTGGGAGCCAATGTAGCCATCAAAGTTTGGGGTCTATGGTCAAGGTCACAGAACTCAGTGCACGTTATTTTGGGCTTGATATTAAAAATCGCGTCATAGTGGAGGCATAATTTTCGACTGCGCGCAGTCGAAGATCCATCTAGTTACTCAATATACCAATATCACAATAAGATTATTCTCAATGATTTGTAAAAAAGTTTCATAGAAAAGGAACACTGTTTATCTAGTGAAAAAAAGTGAACATTGATGTTAGATTGTATCACCTATATACCCGTATACTGCCCATTGATTCCCAATATTATAACCAGAATGCCAAACAACAAGGTACAAGATGAATGTGGAAGCTCTGAGTTATTTTGGACGAATTCTGACAAGGTTAATGGGTCACTTTAAAGGGACTAAGTAACATTGTCCAAATCCTCAAAATAAAATTCTAATTCTAGCGGTTCCCTTATACCTTGTTGTATTCGTATTAACAATAAAATCACGGGACAGGTTTCGGTTTTTCAAATTTCCCTTTCGTTACAAAGATATGTATGATTGAAGTATTCAGATAAGAAAAACTCCGGGCGAGTTTTTCTTCTGTGTACAAAGTGAGTGCAGTGAGTTACTGAATATCACTTTGCATTTTCGCTCATTACTTGGCCATACAATGTCCATTTGACTTGAAATGTTCACACAATACCCTGTGGACATATTATGAGATCACAACAATATACATTGCGTCAACCATTCATCACTTTTTGCACATGTCAACAAAGTTACTAGATCCCTTTAACCATTTGCAATACATATTATTGTTATTCCCGTGTATACCTGCATGGTGCACTCCTCTCTGCTTGTTTCTAGCAACCAATTGGTTAATTCAAGGAGGTTTAATTTGAAATTAAATCTCCTTGGTTAATTGGTTAATTATCAAATTAAAAGGACGGTCTCCACTCTCCAGCCCCCGTTGGCAATCCAGTGGGCATGTCGCGCATCACAAATAATTAAATTGAGTTGAATTGAATTGAATCTTTTTTGGTGCATATCTGGCGGTATAAAATACTAAATTGTACATGCATTACAAAGAGCTAATAAAGACATTCAATCATTTAGATATTCATTAAATATAGTAGTTTGAGTAGTTTTGAGTATTTTGCAAATCTGGCGGTATAAAATACTATATGATAATGCATAGGGCCTATACAAAGAGCAAATAACAAATTACAATAGTACAAAACAAAATTATAATGGATTAAAAAGGACAATTCACTCAATTAGATATTCATTAAATATAGTAGTTTGAGTAGAATTAAAATGGTTTTATTTTACAAATCTGGCGGTATAAAATACTGAATTGTACATGCATTACAAAGAGCAAATAACAAATTACAATAGTACAACACAAAATTATATTGGATTACAAATGACATTTCACTCATTTAGATATTCATTAAGTATAGTGGTTTGAAAACAATTAAAATGGTTTTATTTTGCATATCTGGCGGTATAGAGTTCTGAATTGTACATGCATATACAAAGAGCAAATAACAAGTTACAATAGTACAACACAAAATTATATTGGATTACAAATGACATTTCACTCATTTATATATTCATTAAGTACAGTGGTTTGAATACAATTAAAATAGTTTTATTTTGCATATCTGGCGGTATAGAATTCTGAATTGTACATGTGCATACCACGAGCAAATAACAAGTTGCATTAGTACAACACAAAATTATAAGGGATTAAAAAGGACATTTCACTCATTTAGATATTCATTAAATAAAGTGGTTTGAATTGAATACAATTAAAATGGTTTTATTTTGCATATCTGGCGATATAGAATACTAATTGTACATGCATATAAGCAAATAACAAGTTACAATAGTACAACACTAAATTGGATTAAAACAGACATTCAATCATTTAGATATTCATGAAATATAGTAGTTTGAGTAGAATTAAACTGGTTTTATTTTGCATATATCTGGCGGTATGAAATACTAAATTCTACATGGATATACAAAGAGCAAATAACAAGTAACAACATTATAATGGATTAAAAAGGACAATTTACTCATTTAGATATTCATTAAATATAGTGGTTTGAGTAGAATTAACATGGTTTTATTTTGCATATCTGGCGATATAGAATACTGAATTGTACATTTTATTATGCATTACAAAGAGCAAATAACGAGTTGACAATACAGTATTACATACAAAATCATGATGATTAAAACAGACATGCAATCATTTAGATATTCATTTAAACAAATTGTGTATGATTAAAACTTAATATAAATTGGAAGGACAATGAAAACTACTCTTCATGTGCATATAGTTGTATGAAAAAAGCTGAATCATTACTATCGATTATCAACAGCTACATCATCATTTAAAATAATACCATAAAGAATAATATAATCGTATGGAATAATTTCACTAATAATGCATTGGCAACTTCTAATAAAACCTATCAAATATCTAGTGATTATCGAAAAAGGAATATTTTTTTATAATTAATTATATTTCTAGGCGAACTCATTTAAATTACAAAAATACAAATTAATCCAGGTATTAATAAATCAAATTTCATAAACAGCCACAGACGAACTATGATACTTTGAGGTTGGCACATACATGCAGCAGCAGTGTTCGCTGAAAGCGATGATCTCTTTGATGTTGTGATATTTCTTAAAAATGAAGGAGCATTATAATGTAAACATAATGAATGTTTCGAAAATAATATCGCTAGTGATATTCGTTTGTCTCGCAATGTTTTAGATTCCATGTTGACCATACATTGCGAGACAAACGAAAAAACGAATATCACTAGCGATATTATTTTCGATACTATATCCGCAATGAGTAATATATTTACTATAATGAATGTTTTTTAACATATGATCAAGTATTATATGTATGTATCTGTCTGTGTATATATCTGTCAGAGGTGTCGATTTGTTTTGTTTTTTTTTGCGATGGGGGGGGGGGGGGGGGGGGGGGGGGGGGGCAACATTTTCCGGAGTCACCGATGAGATAGCTACGTAGAAGCACCACTGTAGCACTCCCAGAATGAAGACTGCGGGGGAGGGGGCTGAAAAAGATTGTTAT